>JBAJNP010002202.1:0-50773 GCA_036877545.1 Yasuhikotakia modesta
CTTTGGTTTGGAAAGTTATGTTGCATTGTTAAAGTTATTATTAAAGTGTTAGTAATGTTATTATCACATTGCTTGGCAGGTGAGCATTACATTACAAATATGTGTTTATAGATTCACAAATATTCTATACTTTTTGATTCACTTAACTCATTTAAAAAGGTAAACCTGATATTTTAAATGCGAAGGTTTGAGTGAATTTAATCCACTTAAAACGCCATATAACACAATTGAAAACACAAGGGGGCACCAGCAGGTCATAACTGGTAATGAAAAGTGGGAAAGTATTTGCAACTCAGAGGTTACTAGTATTTCAGAGGGCCATATATATATAACTATATGTATATAACATGGTATATATAACATATGTTATAGTTAAGTAACATATACCTATTTCTGTTAGAAATCGAATCTAATAGAAAACTATTTCTATTAAAACTATTTCTATTTCTCTATTAGAAATCAACACATACATAAAATGTATGTGTTAAATTCACTGTAAGTCAAATGAATAAATACATGTAAACGTAAAGTTACAAAGCTTAACGTAAGTTATCATAACTAGGTAACTGCGAAATTACACCAGTGTTACCAGTACGTTTAAAATGGTCTCATGCTTCAATGAGATCCCTGTCTTACATCTACCCACCTACCCACCCATCCAATCTCTGTGTTATCATGAACTGAATACACGGCGTTATTGTAGTTAAAGGTTATTTATGGCGTAACGTGGCCTAAGTAAACTGTGCATCAGTTTTTAAGCTTTATAGCTGCTGAGAAATGTGACAGCTTGGTGCAAGTAATGTAAACAGACGACATCCTGGAAGATACCAAACAGCAGGGAAGACGCGCACAGAAAGTTTACCCGTCACGACTATCACGTCTTACTTACTTTCCCAAACAAACACAAAGTACAAAACTTGCGTTTGAATACGTCGTTTACGTGGAAACTCTATAAAGATGTAACGTGCAGTATGTGTTTTTACGCGTGTGTTTTGCACGCGCACCCCTCAAGTCTTGCTGGCACGTTGCGCTCCCCTCCGCCCATCAGGAAGTGAACGGACATGAACCGCTGGTGGGAATCAGCTGAGCGGTTCAATTTCAGCTGGTCGCTGCTTTGAATATTAGCGAGATTATCTGTCCTATCTGTTCCCGTCTTTCATCTGTTTGTTTATATGGAAAATCGGTGTTGTTTGTTTGGCACGAGATCTTGGGTTCTGCCCACCGGCCTGTTTGCTGCAGTGGGTGAGTCAGTCACACAATAACAAATAAAATGCTTTAAATGACGTGATGTGAGGTAATAATTCTCGTAGTTTAGCGTTTCTGTAGCATTTTTGGTATTTTTTCATTTCCATTTCTTCCAAATGATGTTTGTTGTTTTGCAGCATTTTTATTTTTATCATTCTTTAATGTTGATTAACTACTTTAGTCAAAGTGGTTTTGAATAGCATGTATAAATCTACAGTAAATAATCTTAAGCATGTACCATCAATGTTCATCAATATGTGTTTATATGTGTACGTGTTGTGTGGGGTTTGCCTCTGTAGTAAATGGATGCAACATGGATGTATCTGTTACATAAGAGGCATCTGTCAGTCCTGTGCTTCAGTGTTTGAGGGAAGCATCTGTTTAAGCAATGTGATCGAGTTTGGGAAAGGTCTTAATCTCCAAAATGAGGATCTAAATGTTTATCACGCACGTTTACTTATCTAAACAACAATATTTCATAGACTCCTGTTGTTTTCATACACTGCTAGTTATAAACATTATAACCTGGTGAAGATGGAAGATTAGACTACGACGGTGTACGATGTATGTTTGCTTTGGTTGTGTTTATGTTGAAACATGTTTTGGGAAATAATATTTTGAGGTTGTCTGTGTTTTTGGTAAGTTGTGTTTGCAAAACTAGCTATGGCATCATTGTGTATGCAGTATTTTTTTGTTTTCAGGCAAAGTGTTTAGATGCAGATATAGTGACTGGATATTAGTGTTGAAATACCTCTGATTTTGAAGACTTGCATCATCATTTTAAATACTTTTGTTGCTTCTTTGTGGCTTTTTAATGAGCTCTACTTATAATGATCGTGAGCTGCTGGTGATATTAACAACATAAGCCAGGATAGTTGTGTGTGTGCAGCCCTGGATTTGTGCCTCTGAATCTCTTTGATATGTGAATGAGGTGCAGAAAGGGAAATTAGTGCTTGAGATTCAAAAGCATATCAGGTTATTGGACTGTAATGAATCTGTGTGGCTGGCAGGGGTTGTCTTGTACAGTAAAGGGCGGTCAGAACAAAAAGCTGAACAGAAAGTATTTACCGTGTCAGAATTTGTAGTACTCGTCTAAATAAGTAGTCATGAGTCAGATTGTTTGGTTGTGTGTGGGTTTGTGTTCCACAGGCTTGTGTTTGGGCTGTTAAATCCTAAATAAATCTCGAGATGTCCATTTGAGGCTCGTAGCGTCAGCGGGAACAGATGTACTGTGTGTGTGTGTGTGTGTGTGTGTGTTTGCGTGATATAACCGGAGAGCTAACAGATGTCACCATATTCAAGCAGAGACCATAATGTATGTCTTTCTGTTTCTGGTGTGTATAAGTACCGACAGCTTGTACCGAAAACTTGCTCAGGATCCGAGTCTCTTGGTTCTTTTGGATTCTGGTTCTGTATTTGAGTGTGTACTGTGTGCTTGTTTGCAGATCTGTGTGGTTAATGTGCTCAGTTTAGATAACTGGAATTGGGCCTGTTTATCACTGTATCTTTTGGTATCCATTTGGTTTGATTTGCTGCTCAGTTTTGAACACGATATGTGGCTATTGACCGAGTTATCAGCCAATCACAGCGCTGCTGAACTGCCTCAGCTCACATGACTTTTCACATGCATTTATCTGTAGTTCCTTTTTCATTTGCTGCAAGCTTTCGAACCTCCCAGATAAGATAAGAACTTGAAACAAGCCTAAAGAGATTGAAAGAAGAGAAACTCTTCTTTCTTTTCTCTGTTTGTTCTGCCTTATTGTTATACTGCCAATTATCTTGAGTTGAAGACACGTCTCAAACAGCTGCATGGTTTGAGATATCAGTCATACACGACACAAGGGGTACAGAACAGATTATATGCTGGTTAATATGGTTAATTATCAAAACCTGTTAGCCTCACAGTCTGATCTATTCATTGTTAGGATTTCACTTTATTTGAAGTTCAAGCATTTAATAAAAAAGTTGCTCTTCTGATCTTCTGCTCAGTCTGTTTTATGGTCTTTCACAGACAGATGCTGAGCATGCTGGGACACGACTGAGGCATGATGGATCCTGAGGAAACTGACCTGCAGAATGACTACCGCTACCGTAGTTATGCAGCCGTCATTGAGAAGGCGCTGCGAAACTTTGAATCGTCCAGCGAATGGGCTGATCTCATCTCCTCACTGGGAAAACTCAATAAGGTAATTAGGAGCCTGAAGACAAATCATTAGCACATAGTAATTTAGGCTAATATTTGTTTTTGTTGGAAAACTATCAGAATTAGTTTGACAGATTTCATTTTGGTCATTGTTTTTCAAAACGTTTTTATCATTTTTAGCTTACCACTGTTGGCTCATTTGTTAACAGTTTGTTTGTTACATGACTAGGCAAACACTTCCCTTTTGCTAGTGGGAGAGGAAGTTCTGTCAGTGAAGTTCAAGATTTTAGTTACCGCTCCTGCTGGGGAAGTAAATGACGTACGATAGATTGTTCGTTCAGTCGAATGCAGGTGTTGGGCGGCAACTTAACCTCAAACACATCAGATCTGATGTTCAAAGTGCAGCTGGTTTGAATAGTTTGTGCTAGACTTGTTTACACATGGCCTGTGATTAGTCAAATACATCATCTAAACTAACTCTTTCATTTTCTCCCAACACGCTAACAACTTTACATACTAATGTGAGAAAACTGTTATAGTTTAAACGTCTCTCTCTCATATATCTTTCAATACAGCTTGTGATTTTTTTTTGTTTGCTCAGTGGGACTTTCCGGATGTAATGTGACTTACAAAACACTAACCTCCTGTTACATGGGCCTAGGCTCTTAGTATTTGTTTTGGATTTTGCCTTGATAACAGCAGGTATTCGTGCTCCTTAAAATGACACGGACAAATCAATAAACCGTAAGGTGATTGCATTTACAAAATAACAGATTTTGTATTTCTCAGAGGTCGAAATACACGTCTCTACCGTATGATATTTTTGGCCTGCTGACCTGAGACATAATCAATGGTGTCTCGCAATGTCTTGCAAAACGCCTCACATGCAAAACGCCTCACTTGCATCATAATAAATAAACCATTTGCTCTTCTGGGGTAATGTCGATAATCTTTTCGAAACCTGTTTAGCATGTGGTTGCTAAACAGCGAGCTTTATGCTGAAGATAGGAGACCTTGGAACAAAAGGCTCTTGTAGTCAGTGTAATAACAGAAAAACAAAGTACATAAAAGTTATTATTTATTAATTGGTTTATATAGCACATTGGAAATTACAGATGTAAAAATTATCTTCCAATTTAATGTGGCTGGTCTACATGATTCCTGTTTGTCATTACATCACTCTGTTTCTCAGGCTCTTCAGAGTAATCTGAAGTACTCGCTGTTACCACGGCGATTGATCATAGGGAAGCGATTGGCTCAGTGTTTGCATCCTGCCCTGCCCAGCGGCGTCCATCTCAAAGCACTGGAGACCTATGAGGTCATTTTCAAAATCATTGGCACAAAATGGCTAGCAAAGGATCTCTTCATTTACAGGTGAGTGTCAAAGACACATTCTGTGACTTCAGTAGTTTAATCTTACACTGAGTGAATCTTACTAAGAAATGCCAGTGTCAGTTTTCTAACCATTATTATAACAATTATATTTTGCAGATAAAAAATAAGGCCTTTTCTAATACAAAGATTATTCTGTTGGACTTTTATGTTAATTTCCATGACAACCCCCCTCTTCAAACTCAAATTAATGCAGTAATGAATATGTATAAATTATTTGCAAGTTAAATTGTATAGCTTTTGCTTTATAGTTACAATAATTACAGAGAGTAAAATGTTTCTAATTGTCATGTGTGCACTTGTGTCTCAGTTCAGGGCTGTTCCCATTGTTGGGTCATGCGGCGATGTCAGTGAAGCCGGTTTTGTTGACGCTGTACGAACGCTACTTCCTGCCCCTTCAGAGGGCGCTGTTACCCAGCCTGCAGGCCTTTATCATGGGCCTTCTGCCTGGACTAGAGGAGGGGGCAGAGGTCTATGACAGGTAATACAGCGTCCATCTTAACACCAGCTATCAATAAATGCTGCTGACATCCCTGATACGGTGTGAGCGGTCACATCTCTAAGCTCCCACTGCCACAAACTGTACAGAACATCTCATAGAACCACTGTGCATTCACCTCCACTATGACCTGAATCCATTTTTAAAAGAACTAAAGTTACATTATTAATGTAATATTGCTGTAGAAGATGTAGGTGTCCTTATTGATATTATACTTGTTCATTTGGGAATGAGGAACGACACAGTTTAATCTAGATCAAATTTATTTTAGGGTTTTAAGCAATAGTTTGGATCAAGATGATTGTAGATACTCAGACATTGTTGTAGCACCAATTTCTGTTCATCACTTTTATTCTTCTCCCCTCAGGACGGATTCATTGCTCCTGAAGTTGTCCGTGTTGGTGGGTCAGACTGTGTTTTATGGGGCACTGTGGGGGTCAGTGCTTATATGTCCTCTCGTACGACTTCCTGCAACTCTTTTCATCGTTGCACATTTTGACCACTCAGTCACAGGCCGGCAACAGAAGTATATGCTTGGGACTGACCACAAGCTTGTGGTACGTCTGTGTTTGTTTGTATATGATTTTATAGCACATATACTATACTATATGTATACTATATACACTGAGATGTTTGTTGATGCCATATTAATTTGACATGAACATAACTGTGAAGACAAAAGAAGAAAATGTCTTTAAATATACAGGAAATAAAATCCTAGGAATGCCTATGGAAAGGGTTGTGTTGTCTTCTGATCTTGTCTTAAATAAATTACAATGAACATTTTAATTGTTGTAGGTAAAGGCCATCTGTCTTGCTCTACAAGACTCCAATGTTCTGGTCCAGAGGAACATGCTGGAAATTCTGCTCTACTTCTGCCCCTTTACAACCTGCCTGGTTGGTGAATCCCTGTTTTTCCAGATACTAGATTTGAAATCCATGCATCACCCGTGGACTCATCCCAGACCATCTGGGTTAACCTTTTAATAATCATTCCTGTAGGATCCTGATGAATGTGCCATTCCTCTGAATGAAGATGAGATGATCAGTGTGGTGTCTGCTGCTTCACTCACGCTGCTCAGAAGAGACATGTCTCTAAATCGACGACTCTATGCTTGGATTCTTGGTACTGTTGCCAAATTTCTCAGAATGAAAATTAAAAACTATGGATGTACTCAGGTTCTGTTTAAAGGGATAGTTCCATTTACTCACATCATTCTAAACCTGTATGACTTTTTGGCTTCTAAAGAGCACAAAAGACGATATTTTGAAGTACATTGGAAACCAAACAACGGTGGCGTCCATTGGCTTCCATTGTATGGACACAAAACCACTGAGACATTTCTCAAAATATCTCCTTTTGTGTTTCACAGAAATAGGTTTGGAATGACACGGGGGTGAGTAAATGATGGCAAAACTTTTATTTTTGGATGAACTATCCCTTTTTACAATGGAACTTTTAGAACTTTTTATTGTATATTTTATATTTTTAAATGTGTGTTGTCAGGTTTAGACATCAAGGGAGGAATGGTGACTCCGGATGCCAGCTATAACACTTTGGAGGAGTACACAGAATTTTATTTCACCACACACTCCAGAGAATTACTGGTGAAGGTATAGAAAAAAGTACTATATACACATTTATACACATATATTGTTATATATTGGCTTTATGTAATGGCCTCCGACATTGAACTAATAAACTATATGCTACGTTGCATAGTCTCTATGCATGTTTAACATTAACTCTGATATTGTTTCCCAGGCTCTGGTAAATATTTTGAAGCAGAAAGATATAGAGGCCAGTCCAGACAATGTCACAGAGTATCTCAGACCATTTCGCATCATTATTAGCCTGCTGGACAAACCTGAGATAGGTAAAAAAAAATGCAAACACATATTAAAGCCGTATTACAGGTCACGTGTAGCATAACTGTTTGTGTCTCATGCACGTGAACAGGACCGGTGGTGTTATCTGATGTGTTGCTGGAGGTGGTCCGAGCTTTTTACAGCTACTGTAAGGCTGTGATGACGGAGGACCCTCTCAGCTCCAGCTTAAGCGGCAGCCAACTGAACAGGTCAGAGAACAGTCAATACACGCAGGTTTACAATGGACAGACTTTCCTGTAGCTCATGTGCTGGAGTGAAAATCTGGCAACGCAGAAGTCACGGGTTTGAGGGAACACGCAGGGTCCAGTTTTTACATTTAATTAGCACTAGCAATATATTCTTGCATGCTAATGCAAATGCTATTAATATAAATATTTATAGCTGGTAAAGTTAATTTTGGACCCTAGAAAAATGCTTTGAATGAAATTTATATGTATTATACATATTTGTTTTATCTGTGCAGCAAAATGAAGGAAAATAAAAACTCTTCAGAGATTATAAAGACCGTTAATTTGCTTGTGAGTGCCATGAGCAGCAATTATCTTTGGGACTACATGACAAGACAGTTCCAAACCTGTCTCAGGTAAACCTGTGTAATTTCATAATAAACAACAATACCAGATCAGTACTGTGATGGTGTTGAGATGTTGACCAGATATCCGGTTGTCTCTCAGCACACTGAGTGACCCAACAGAGAAGAGTGAAAGTAAAGCCTGGAGCAGCCGTCCGTCAGCGACCGAACTCTCAACACTCATTACTTTCCTGCTGGATGTCATTCCTCTGGTATGTTCTCATTTATTGATTCATCTGTAATGCAGAAATCAGTGTCCTATTTGTGTCCTTGGAGTTTTGTGTCTAATTCCACTACTTGACTTTCTTAACAGGAGCTCTATGCAGAAATTCAAACGCAATACCTGCCTCAGATGCTGGGCAGCATGCTGCAGTCGCTGCGTGGTCACATGATCTCCCTGAGCTTGCAGGAACTCACGCAGGCCATGAGGGCGTGTTACAAAGTGCTCAGTAAGATCCAGATGCCAGTGGCTTATATGGACATGGAGGCTGAATCACAGACCGTAGACGCTGGACAAACACGGGTACGATGGATCATTATGGGTTTTTATATTTATCATAAACAAATCTATTTCTGATGTCATTGTTGTACAAATACAGACCCCGGCAACAGGAAACCATAACATGAAGGAGAGTAACCAGGTGAAAGGTAACCATGACGATGGCTCCAGTGATGTTGATCTGATTGGACAGGATGCACAGGAGGCGGAGCCACCTGAAGCTCCGTACGCTCCTTTGCGTTCTGAAGACAGTGGGTTGGGCCTGAGCGCCTCTCCATCTGAACAGCACCTCCTACCGACCCGTAACGGATCAGATGCTGCTGCTGGGACAGAAGACGTTTGGAGAAAAGGAGGGACCATTCAAAACATGTCCAGATGTCTTCAGGAAATACTGGCATCCATGATCACAAGGTGAGCTACTAATTCAAGCACTTAGTTGTATTTAAAGAAGCATATTATCATTGACTGCCACTGGTATATAACAAATATAGTGTATATTGTATGTACTTCTAGTGTGCAGTAAGCCGTACACCAGCGCCTTTATAAATGTAGGCCCTTATACTGTGGCCTGTGACCAGCCGCATACGTACTTCACACTTTTTTAGATCTATCTCTCACTAACGGTTTCTTAATCCCTCTGTCTCTGTGTATTTTTCAGGCATTTCCTGGATAAAGTGGATCTCGAGAAAAAGAAGAAACAGGAAGAGGTAAATCAGGTAGATCAGACTGGTTCTCCCCGTGGCAGTAAGAGGTCTTTAGGGAACCGTAAAGGAAGTCGAGACCTGGTTCTCATTAAAGACAGACTTGCAGAGTTCTTCAGTCCCGGTAAACTGAGGATCCAGGCCTTTAATGGGTCTTCTGGGGATGTGGGTAAAGACCACAGACCATTAGAGCTGGACTGGATGGGAAGTTTCCAATCAAAGGGCAAAGGGGAGATGTCAGAGTCATGTCGCCAGGCCTTTTCTGTCGTCTGCCAACTTCTCCTGGAATGCACAACATTCCCTGTCTATTTCACAGAAGAACAGAGCCAAGACCTGTACACGGATATGTTCACCAAGACAGGTACATTAGAAAGCTGTACTCCGCTGCGATGCATTAAATATGGCGCAGAGCTGCTTACATATGCAGCTGTTGTTGTTGTTTTTGTTTTCTCAGGGATCGAAAGCAGCCTTCCTGAGTGGTTGAGATGCCTGATGTCTCTGTGTTGCCTGACAAAAGACTACCAGGTACCTTGAGACACCAGCAGAAATCCAATGTGGAGATGAGTTTAATAGAAATGGAATTATGTCGGTTAGATAGCCAGACAACACCCAAATGACTTAGCATTTTATAAACCAATCAATATCAGTTTGAAAAATATTGAATGCAGTGGTCAGCTTTGCCCATATTAGCATCAAAGACGAGGCTGGTGGCAAACATTTTACAGCAGTAAACAACCTAAAAAGAAAATTTTATGGTGCAGTACTGACAAGGTAAATTAAGGAACATTATGTCTGTCATTAGACGCTTTCTAGTTTTATTTTAATTGAAATTAGTTTCATTTGTTACTCCCTTAATCTGAAATGTTCTCATGAACGTGGTCCTGCCCCAAATTCACATCAGAAGTCAACACGCCAGACCACTCCAGCAAACAGATCAATGTTTTGATAGCAACACAGTGTTTGAGTTCCTCAGAAGAGTCAACACACAAATCGCTTATTTACACACTGGAATAATTTAAAAGAACTAAAAGAACTTATTTACACACTGGAATTTACATTAAACTAGAATAAGAGAAGGTCTTTTTAATACCAAACATATACCAGATGACTTTGACATGACCTATTCTGTGTGTGTGTTTGAATCTTCAGGTGCAGCATGTTGCGATCTCCTCTCTTCTGGAGCTGATCAATCACTCCCAGTCTTTAGCTCTTGTCATTCAGGATAAGAACCAGCGCTACAAGAACTCTGACGCTAACCCGCTCAGTGGACAGCTGCAGATGGTCACCCTGCCGCCCATCTACCCTGCCGTCCTCAAAATCACTGAGGACTCCACAGACTTTTACCTGGTAACGCACATAACCTTCATCATGTTGTCACGTTCTCCTGTTGAAGATAGCCGTCCAGCCACCAAGATGGCTGCCAAATGATTCTCACTGTTCTGTGTTGCAGCGTGTATCTCAGGTGCTTTGGGCTCAGTTAGATAATGAACGCCGAGAGCATCACGTATCTTGTGTGGAGCTTTTCTATAGGCTTCACTGCTTGGCTCCATCTGCCACCATTTGTGAGGACATCATCTGCATGGGTTTGCTCAACCGGGACAAGGTACTGCATTACTTTTGTTCATTGCAAACCTTCATAATTAACCATTATAAACCTTCATGTAACGAAGTGTGTGTGTGTGTTAGGTTGTGTGTCTGGAGGCTCTCCACAGATTCTCGGTTGTGTGGCACCTGACACGGGAGATCCAGACCAATCGCAGCACTTCCCTCAGCCGCTCTTTTGACAGGTCATATAATAAATTTCTTGCATCATATTTCGTCCAGAGCTTTGTAACATGTTCACTCAGAGTTCTCTGGATGCTTTTGTGTTTCAGGTCTTTGTTTGTGGTACTAGATAGTTTGAATAATCATGATGGAAGTGTTAGCGCTGCAGCACAGAACTGGTTGGTGCGGGCTCTCTCTCTCAATGACGTGATCCGGATTCTGGAACCGGTTCTGCTCTTACTGTTGGATCCCAAAACACAGAGGTCACCTATACAGGCGGTCAAACAGAATCTCTCTGTTGGTATGGAATTAAACAACATTATTGATTAATGAACAAAAACAATCCAATATAGTAATTTGCACAGTTTCTCAGAAGACAATTTATTCCTATTCTTACAATATATGTGTTTTCTTCTAAATTGCATGTTTGTTTGGAATGTGATGAAAGTTATAAAATAATACATGAAAAAATTGTATTTACTAGTGATATTTATGTGGTATTTATTAGTTATTTATGTGATTTTAGGTAATTTAAAGGCAGTGAGTTACAGAGACAGATCCACCACAAAAAGTTTTGGAGACGACACCCAGGAAACCTTCAATGGTCGCATCACTGTGGTAGACCGTGAGGCGTTGTGGGCGGAGCTGGAGCGAGATCCAGAGCTGATGGGAACGCCCTCAGATTCCCCAGAAATGTCCCAAAGTGAGAGTGAAGAAACAGAAGGAGAGGATGATGAAAGAGCGGAAGAAGATGAGGAAAGTGAGCACACAGAGTCTGCGGATACCAGTGGAACTCAGAACTCCACTGAAAACTCCAGCTCAGGCTCCGCCTCTTACTTGCAGCATCGTGACGATCAGGGTCCAAAGGAGGAGGGTGTGGCCAATGGCCTGCAGAGGGTGGACTCAGAACGCACTCAGGTTTCTGATTCGCTCTCAAGTGATGAAGACGATGGACAGTTGGAGGCCATGGTCAAATCTCGGCAGCTGAAGCGACAACGAGAAAAACGAGAGGCGGTGGATTCACTTTTCCGTCATGTTTTACTCTATAAACAGCAGTATGAGAGCCGGCGCATTCTCTACGCCTTCACTGTTTTAGAGACAATACTCCGGACAAGCGCAGGCCCGTTTGTACAGGCTCTCTCCAGTACTTCTCTGGATTGTAGCTCCACCGCTCATCTCAACCTCATCCAAAACCTTCTACAGAGGCACCGTCAGGCTCAGGAAGGTGGCAGCTTCTATGGTCGATTGATGACCTCAACCCCACCAAGTGCAGCCACCCCTGACCCATCTCAGCCACTATCTTCTCTCCATCTACCATCTTCTCCTTCTTCTCCACCAACTCTTCTTCTAGAGCTACTCACCTCCCTCTGTCTGCGCTATCTCCGCTCTCATTATTTCTCCTATGCTAGCGTTCCCACACCGCAACTCCAGGCTAATCGGGAGGTGCAGGTGAAAAGCGTGGAGGTGCTGACTGAGTTGATGATCCAGTTG
This sequence comes from Yasuhikotakia modesta, assembly GCA_036877545.1. NCBI lineage: Eukaryota > Metazoa > Chordata > Actinopteri > Cypriniformes > Botiidae > Yasuhikotakia > Yasuhikotakia modesta. Next base: position 12,196 of record JBAJNP010002202.1, read on the forward strand.
GTGAGGGTGACCCAGCAGGCTCAGATCGGAGAGGCTAGGTGCAATGCTAACCTTGAGGCTGTGCACAACCTGCTTTGGAGCTACAATGTGCAGCAGTATGTTCTCCTTACACTTTCTGCCTCCATGTATGTCTGCCAGCGAGGTGAGCGGCCAGACCAGCACTCAGTTCTTGAGGAAGATCAAGTAGGGGATCTTTCAGAAGAAAGTCTGATCAGTTTTGGCAGAGATGGGATTTGGGCAGAACATCCACTCCAGATTGCTCTACTGAAGCTCATCAAGGTTCTTATTGTATTGGAGCACCATGTGTGTCCACCACAAAACAAGGCAAATGATCACGAGCATCACCAATCTAACCAACAGCGACGTGCGGAGCCACCTTCCTCAGCCCTGACTCGAGAGTGGCAAACAGCTGTGATGTTCCAGCAGTCCATCAAAGCAGTGCGTTACGTTGCCAACCAGCCTATCACTGCTCAGGGCATGTTTGTGTCAGCAGCGGCCAGAGCTTTGCACCCACAGTACGGTTGTGCCATGCACCCAGCCTGGGTGACTCTATTGTGTGAAGTGTTGCCATATTTGGGACGATCGCTGGCCATCATTGTATCGCCTATCATCGCCCAGATCTGCAAGAACCTGGACGAACTTGTTAAGCAACACGAACATGATGGAGTCAAGACTTCACACAGGTAAGTTTGTGTGAGTGCACGAGTTTGATGTGGTGTTGGTAAATATGATCTGATATTTCAATGTTGTTTTCACATTGTGTGGTTTTCTTTGTGCAGCAGCATCTTAAAAAGGGAGAACATAGCACCTGACTATCCTCTGACTCTACTGGAAGGACTTACAACTATTACACACTACTGTCTTTTAGATCACAAGAAGGTAAAGACAAAAGCACCTGTAAAAACAAATCTGTAGATTGGTGGATGCTGGCTTAGATACAGTTGCTTGGGGTGACATTGTTCTGCCCCTAAACACAGATTCCAAGTGCAACCCATAAGTAAAGTGGTCCAAAAATATTCATATAAATATATATCTTCTGTGGAAGGCCATTAAATGCAGGACAATAAAATGTTCATTCATTGTGTCCAGTCTGAACTGGGAGGGTGGGTTCAAAGCTATTATCAATTGCTATTGCTAATTTCTCCAAAATTGCCTAACTTACCTTTAGAGATGTCATGTTTTTGTTTTGTTTGTAGGCAACTACAGGACTTGACGTTCCAGACCTGAGAAATGCTAGCAATGCCGTTTTGGATGAGTTTCCACACATGATTAGCAGCATGGCTTTACTTTGGGGTGTGGTCAAGGGCTGTGACTCTGCCCATGGCAGCAAAGTCTCGCCCACCTCTGTGTACTTTAAGGGGACAAAGGTATAGCTGATAATGAAAGTAAATACAGCAAAATGTTTTCTTGATTACGTTGTTTACATTGATGATGTCATAGTGTTGATTCAGTTCTGCACGTTTTCGTTCTCTGCAGATCTTGAGGCAGAAGGTTCTGGAGTTCTTGATGCCCTTAACTCAGCAGTTTGGGGTGCAGGTCATGGCCTCCATTGCTGCTGTATGGAGTACCAGGAAAAGCCGTAAAAGATGTTCCAGAAAAAAGGTGAGAGTATTCAAAAATGACATTGTCCACCTTATCTTCAAGCATGGATCTGAAGGTGACTTACCTCAACATTTGTATATGCATGCATAGATTTTGCCAGATGCCAGTGATTCTCAGATGACATTGGTTGATCTGGTGAAGGCGCTAAACACGCTCCGTACAGACACCGTACTGCAACTCATCAGAGAAGTGGTGAAGAAACCCCATCAGATCAAAGGAGACCAGGTATTGCAGATGTTCTAACACATTATCCAACACAAAACTATTGAACCACATTAATATTCACTCCGTTTCTCATTACTGTCTCACTAACAGAGGACTACCCTAGTTGACATTCCAATGCTACAGTTCAGCTATGTCTACATCAAAAGGTAACGTTTCCATTGACATCATCATCATCCTCTGTTATCTAACGTGCCATCTTCTGATGTCATGCACCATAAACGTAAATTAAAGGACATTGACTGTAGCGCTTCAGGTAATAATGAATACTAGATGGTTTGACTAGATGGTTTCTGGAACATCTTTGATGATAACATTGTTCTCGGTGTTATTTTGCAGTCTTTCTGCTCAGGCTCTTCAGGAGAATATCAACCCTCTGCTCTGTTTGCTCAGAGAATCTGTGCAGCTTAATCTTGCCCCACCTGGACACTTCTTGCTCCTTGGGTGTGTAAATAATTGTGCTGGCTAACGGAAGCATCTTTAATGTTCAAAAAAAGGAGACAGTCTACAAAATCAGCTCTTTCCTCTCTGCATTGACTTATAAAGAGCACTTAAATATTACATAAAACAACTTTTTTATTGGTATATAATTTGAAAGGTAAAAGCACTGAACTGAACTGACTGTATATTTTAACAATGCAGCATCCTTAATGACTGTGTAAATCGACTTCCCAACATGGATAACAAGAGGGACACTCGTGAACTTCAGGTTGGTTCAGTAGTTACATTAACAGCCCTTGTTATTCAATGTCTCATTAGTTTAAAGAACCAGAAAGAATGATACGATATAGCCAGTATGTTGTTTTACCAGCCTGCTAAAGTTTGTTTACATAGTAACTGTACTCTCAACAGGAAGTGAGCCAGCGCATTCTGGAGGCGGTTGGGGGTGTGGCCGGCTCGTCTCTTGAGCAGACCAGCTGGCTCAGTCGTAACCTAGAAGTGAAAGCTCAGCCTCAGATCTGTCTGCAGGGAGAAGATGAGGACCACGATGCCAATGACGTAGATGGTAAACCTACAGAGAAAAACAGCAGTCATAGAATTGTTGAGTTGTCAAACAGTGGCAGTTTCAAGCCTAATGCTGTTTCTCTCGCCTCAGAGGGTGCAGGGCAGGCCAGCACTATGGTCTCATCTTCAGCCCCATCTGTATTCAGTGTACAAGCTCTGGCTCTGCTGGCTGAGGTAAAACACACACACACACACAGGGATACAAATTAAAATGACAATAATGAGGATCAGTCAAAAACATGGGTCAAATTTCACCCAAAAAAACATTAAAAAAAAATTAAACTTGCATTGCATTTGATTTATGCTTAATAATTTGATTTATGCTTAAATAATAATAATGCTTAATAAGGTGACAAATGCAATTGTCAAAATGCTAAATCAAAAATCAGTATTGTTTTAAATTCTAATAAACATTTTCTTTATTTCATTAACATTTTAATCAGGCCCAATAAGAAGCATGTGTTCAGTAAGTGTTCATGTTACTCGTGTAGGTTCTGGCCCCGCTGTTGGACATGGTGTACCGCAGTGACGAGAAGGAGAAGGCTGTGCCTCTTATTTCACGTCTCATGTATTATGTGTTTCCCTACCTAAAAAATCACAGGTAACTAAAGTTTGTCTCTATTAGCCTGATGTTTGCGATCATGTTCTAATTGTGAAACATTCTTCTTCATTCTCTCTCTTCGTCTCTCTCTTCGTCTCTGTTTATCTCTCAGTGCCTATAACATGCCCAGCTTCAGTGCAGGTGCTCAGTTGTTGAGCAGTCTGAGTGGATACGCTTACACCAAACGGGCCTGGAAGAAAGAAGTTCTGGAGCTCTATATGGACCCGATGTTTTTCACCATGGAGTCTTCATGTACCTGCCAGTAAGATGGACTCTCATGGATTTTTGTTCTGTTTTTTAATGGACTTCAACAAGGCGTTACCTCAGAATTGTGTATTTAAAAATACAAAATGTGCAGTATTACAGTTTGATTAAAGACTACAGATAAACCTTATTTTACACCAATGAATCATAAGTTTGTCTTTATTTTGACTTTAATGGCTCAGACAGGCTCATTTCCTGTCTCAAATGGTCAATTATCTGCCAAATAATTTACCGGACTATCACCAGTTTGATGCTTAAACCATTCACCTCATGTTGTGTGTTAGCTGGAAGTCCATTATAGACCATCTGCTGACCCATGAGAAGACGATGTTCAAAGATCTGATGAGTGAGTTCATGTATATATTTCTGCACTTCCTCAATAACCCTGTGACAGTGAAACTGTTGTGAGATCAGTGTTGTGGGTCTGTGTGATACAGGTATGCAGAGCAGTTCCTTAAAGCTGTTCAACAGCGCCGAGCAGAAGCCCATGTTACTGAAACGTCAGGCCTTTGCCATGTTCAGCGGAGAAAATGACCAGTATCACTTCTATCTGCCTCTCATTCAAGGTATCGCCACGCCTGCGCCGTCTAAATAATTGCATATATTCAAATATACGTCCCCTTATCTTTGTGTTTGTCTGTTCTAGAGCGTCTGACAGAGAACCTGCGTGTGGGACAGACACCAGCCGTGTCGGCTCAGATGTTCCTGATGTTCCGTGTTCTTCTGCTGAGGATCTCGCCGCAACATCTCACCTCCCTCTGGCCCATCATGGTGACCGAGCTGGTGAGACCTCAGACAAACCTCTTCTCCTGACTGAAACTTTATTCCCACTGTTCTTTGTGCTTCGATTAGATTTATGCTGTTTAAATATTTATAATTCGTCAGTCAGGGCATTTGTCTTCCGTTTCAGATACGCATTTTTAGCCGCCTTGAGAAGAGTCTGCTGGATGATAAAGAAGTTTCAAAGTGAGTCAATCTGAATGAATCGGTCTGAATTTAAAATGAGGCTCCATTTAGATTTTGCGGTAGAAACGTCTTGCGACATTAATTGTCTTAAAGAAATTTTTTTTTTTCCGTTTAAGGAGTAAATCACGGAGCAGCCATGACAGAAATGGGCTGCTGTCCTTCCCACAGGCTGAGCTGGACATGTATTTGTCAGCCTGCAAGTTTCTGGACACTGCGGTGTCCTTCCCCCCCGAGCAGATGCCTCTGTTTCAGATGTAAGAGCTGTGTGTGTGTGAGGGTGTATGTGTGAGGGTGTGTGTGTGTGTATGTGAGGGTATTATTCTTATGTAGTTTTTTTCACCCCAAAAATAAATGTTCTGTGAACATTTACTCACCCGAGATGCTGTTGTTCATGCAATGAAAGTAAACAGCTATTTTTAGCTCCAATTTTATGTGTCTAACACAGGAAAGTCAAGAACAAAATGAGAATGAGTAAATGATGCAATTGTTGGGCTGTCTCAATTACTGTGTGTGTGTGTGTGTGTGTGTGTGTATGTGTGTTTCTGTGTGTGTTTTTGTGTCTTTCTGTGTGTGTGTTTGCCTGTGTGCATATCTGTAGGTATCGCTGGGCTTTTATTCCTGAAGTAGATGTTGACCGTTATGATGGACCAGAAAACACTCTGTTGGAAGAACAGGAGTGTAAACCTCATGTTGTCAGAATACTGGATGGAATAAACCGCCGTTATGGGGTGAGCTCTCCACATACACTGCGTTTGCAATACAGCCAGAAAGTTCCTTTGAAACTGGATTGCGTGAGGTGTATATATATGTCATGATGGTGTTTGTTCAGGAGCTGAACGGAGCAATGGAGGAGTCAACCACAGACCAACTGGAGTTCCCCATCCTCACACTTCACTCTCTCTCCTCAATTGTGGATCTTGTTCCCTTCTTTAAAACTCTCTGCTGCTCGTTTAACGGCTCCTCTAGTCCTTCCTCGAACCTCTCGTGTTATGTCGCAGACTACCCACCGTCCGGCGGTGACAGGGTCATGAAACGCTTAGAGCAGATCATTGAAGGAGAATTTCTCGATGGAATGGACGGTTAGATGATCCATAAAGTCAGAAATTTTATTTAGCATCTGTAGTCACTTATATCATTGGTCTCTTACGTAAAAGTCACGTGCAATGAGATTTCATTGTAGCATAATAAGTTTACATCAAGTATACGCTTGAGGCCTGTGGAAATGTAAAGTTATTTCAAGTCTGACGTGCTATGACCTTTCGCAATCTCACACATGGTGAATGTATGTCATCTCTGTATTCCATTAATTCAATATTTAACAAAATTACCAAATGAGTCAAACGTGAGTGGCTCGTCTCAGCCATGGCATGAAAATACGCTAGTTGCTGTATCTGTGAAGCTTTTATTTGTATGTAGGACTGACAGTCGTGTTGATTAGAAAGTCCTCGCAGTATTTTGTTTGCAGTATCTCACCTCCTCAGTTTTTCCTGTATAGCTAAGTGTGGGAATGATGAACATCCTGTCTAGTGACTCTGTATTGATGTCTCAGGGAGTCACATATAAGAGTTGATTTGTACGTAGGAAATGCTGTCATTTCAATCTGTCTATGTAATAATAACTGTGTATATGTCTCTTGTCTTTTATTTTGCTATATTTCCCTGTTTTATTTGAGCAAAGATAATAGTGTGTCTTACTGAGTATTGTGTTTGAATTATTTTTATGTAAATGTTAAATATCTTCTTTTACTGTTCCATAAATGTTTAGAGAGTGTCTTATCTTTGTGAAGGAATAGTAATGCACAATATTGTTTCTGGACCTAAGGGAATGTTTTTGATCCATTTTTGTGTTTTTCATCATCCATCAGTTTTTGCACCTCAGAGATGTTGTTATGCTGTAGAAACCAACTAATTTGGCAATTGTAGTTTATCTAAATGTTAACCACTATGTTACTTTGCCTTGAATCCTGTGTAAATTGTCAAACCAGTTAAATGAAAGTGCCTAAAAATAAGTGTAATAATTAAAAATCTTTCCTTGTACTTTGCTATGATATTATGCCTTTGTAATAGGCAGATAAGAAGCTTGTAATTGTAAAATCCTATTAACATTAGTGAAACCCTGGAAATTGTGCAGAGATGTCTGAGTCTCTCTCTCTCTCTCTCTCTCTCTCTCTCTCTCTCTCTCTCTCTCTCTGTTCATTAACTGGTTCATTTACTGGAATGTTGTTTTTTAAGAACAAAATTAGATGCATAATAAAGTAAATTATTTAATGTAAATGTCCTGATCAACTGAATAAAATTACTTAATTTAGTTTTGGGCTTTTTATTTTCATTTTTTTTGTATACTTGACATTCAGAGAATTGTGGATAAATAAAGACAGATACATTTCTGCAAACTTCTATTTAAAACTTCACTGTGAAATGTAACACAGTGTAAAATAAAAAGATTTGTTTGGTTTTTCAAAGTGAGACAAAATTGTTTTTCAATTTTTTTATTAGAATAAATGTAGTGAGGCTGTTTAATGTTGCTCTCATCTGCAGCCTAAAGACAAGCTTGACATTTGTTACACTGTGAAATACAACGACCAAGAACCTTTAAAACTTACCAGTTAGGCTGATGAACATTTACTCGTATAATATAGTAATAAATAGCAGTTTCAATCTAAAATACACAAATGGAAGTATAAGAATTATGTACTGACATAAAGTTAAAAAGAACCCCGAAACTTTCTTACCTTTTCTTTTAAAAATGGCTTTCTTTGTTCTAATTACAGCTCTGCACATTCTAGAGATTATTTATCCGTGATGTTTATACTACAGTATTAAAGTTTGTTCACATAAATTATGGTTTATCTGGTCTAACTTGTTCATTAAAAATAGTTAAGAGAGAAACATTTGGCTGGTTGTGTGAACATATGACATCCATTTTGTATTTCTTAGTCTCTTATGCATAAATAAAAACATTTGTATGACACACTCTGTCTCATTGCCATTCATAAAGTGAATTTGTTCATCGTAGACAAATGACTTGATATAGACACGCAAATTATTAAACTTAATGTTGTTTGCCTGCATGGACCTTCCATGTTTTTCATGTTAACCAAAGTTACGTTTAAACCTTTAATAAATGTTGACTGTTGTCCTTTAGATGGTATCTATAACAGATCATAAGGCTCAGCAAAAGCATTGACCCAGCCTTAGTGACAAAGGTGCTTTCCACTCAGTCAGGTGACTGAATTTAACTCTTTCCACTCATTGGACAAGGACCGGCCTCAGCACACAGCATGAGGTCTCCCCTGCAACAAACAAAAGCTTTAGAGCGGCAGATCAATTGTTTGAGTGTTACAGATGGCTTGTTGGGGTCAAGCCCTATTCAAGCAGACACTGTCAAACTGAGTGTTTGTGTCATTCATCCACTGTAGACTGTCAGGTAGAATTCAATCAATGTAACTTCCCTGTTCTTCCCACAGCAACTGGTCATAAAGGACATTTACCAATAACTAGTCTTTAATACAGGTATTTTCTGTGTAATAGCACACAGATACATCATTCATGCTATTTTTAGACGTTTATAGCACGGATTCTGTGCAAGCTATGCAAATTGTCAGAATGAAAAAGTACCTGGATGACCCACAACATTTGTCAATATGTGCGGTAAACTGTACAACCAGACAGACTGTGTGAAACACTATTACACAAAACAATGTGCTTGACCTTTGATTTCAAGTGCAGCAAATAAACCAGAAGTAACAGCTGCAGTGTCTTGCATTGACTCATTTATTCGGCTGCTGATCAAGACATTTTTACACAGAACTGAATTAAAACCACAAATTGTAGGATAGTGTCTGTTTCACTTTCTGTTTGTATATTACTATTGTATCATTTTATGTGTTACGTTTGCATGTTATATTTTACATGCTTGTTATTTTATTTTGTTTACATGTTCAAAATACTTTCATTTGCTTTGATGACAGTAAAATACAGCACTACACAGTATTAAGCAAGTAGTGGCTAGATTTCCATAGCCATAGGCATTTACATTTACATTATGAATGACGAAAACCATGCATTCAGGTACAAATACACTCTTCCTCGGGCAAAATGAGGAGCTCATAATGGGCCTAAGTGCTCTTTGTCTAGTGTGCCACCATAAAACTGTTTATATTTTAAAGTGTGGCCATGCATCAACATACAAAGCATGGTTTGGGGGTTTTGTGCATTGGCTGCCACGCAAAACATCAGCCATTAAAGACAAAACACACACGACCGGTTTGTGCACTCCTTTGTCGCAGTGTAAGTGTGCAATAAGTGCGTCTGTTATCACAAAATCAGGTGTCAGGTAGGCGAGCTATGCTTGCAAACTACGCATGCCCAGCAGAGTCACACGTCCGAGCCGTTCGTGCACGGATATACTTCCCATTTACTCTTATCCATAAGACGGTGACGGGTCTCTAAGCAGCCTGACACAGGAGAGAGAGGGCGGCTGGAGGCAGTTTCAGGGAGGGGGCAGCAGCACTAGTCGATGCTGGTGACGCAGGAAAAACACCCGACGGTAGACAATAAACCAATGATCTGATCGCAACACGGTTGTTTTCTTCATCATCGAGACAGCCGAGCACATGCACACGGCGGGGTAATTGTTAAACAGCACTTCGATGATCCGATCCGGGGTCGTATGGAGGAAAAATCCCGTTTGATTCTTGGTAAGTGGGTTTGTGTGTGAAGCTAAGGGACGCTAGCGGCTAATAGCAGATGATTTGCAAGTCAGTGCTCGCATAGCTTAGCGTGAACGGCTCCGGTAACGCGTATCAAAACGTCTCGTCATCTGTCACGGTTTACATACATATGCAAGATTTTCCCACGTTTTCCTGTCGGATCTGTTTGATGCAAACAACGTAAACAAAATAATAGTCGGCGTGAGGAGGCTGCTGTGTGGCTAAACCGGGAACAAGTGGTTTTGACGTGGGCAGGTCGGTTGTTTTGGACACTGGTTGATATTTTTCGCTTTTTGCAGGTTGTTGGGTTTAACATCGACACGCATCGCGTTTAAAACGCGTGTTAACAACTTTACGTTTGCTGTCACGAAACGACGGTGTTTCGCTGGAGTCCAGCTGTTAGCCGTTAGCACGTTAGCCTGCAAGGCTGGGTTGAGCTGCTGTATTTACATTCAGTTTCGTTTTTATTTGTGGCTTATACGTGAACACGGCGTAGAAAACGGCGATTTCCAAAGCATCCCGGTTGAATCTGCAGGTTAGGTTTGGATAGTGGGATCGATAAACCAGGTTTAACTTGATTATGTCTGGAAGAGGAAGCAGGCCTAAGTTTCAAACTAGGCCCGATGCATAATGGCTGTGTCTCAAAACCTGTATGCTGACCACCCAGACAACGATTTTGGACACCGTAGGAGGGTTTGTAAGGTTAAAACTGGCTGGATCTCATAGCCTTGTGAGCTGTCTGTCTAGACGGCATTTTGATGGGTGCAGTAGGGCATCCACAAAATGGGCAACACGCTGTTTTGACACAGCCGATGTTATCTCTTGTATTCATTTCTAATGCACTTATTTCAGATTTGTCCAGAGTCGTTTTTGCCCATTATTTGTAAATAACACATTTTGTGAGGTATTATGATCGATGTGAAGATGCCCAATTATAACAGTTTGTGTTATAGTTAAAGATTATAGTCTTTATATTGTGATGTCTAATAAGATGATGGTTATTAATGGTTTTATTGCCATTATGCATGATAAAACTGTCCCTTGTGTGTTTATATATGCACATCAATTTTTGGTAGAATTGACTTCATTGTAAAATTGAGGAAGTATGTAGTTTGTTAGCAAAAAGATGTTTAAGTAATATGTACAATATTTATATAATGCCAGACCAATGTAGACTTTAATGTGGCATGTTGTCAATTAAAGGATGTTTTGTTGCAAAAATGCTTTATTTTCAAAAAACAGTCTGCAAAAATCTGTTATTGTATGGGATGCAATTGAAACATTTGCATAATGTTGGCTTTCATGTTTGAAACTTGTTGAATGTTGTACTTCACAATTGAAACTGTATCTGTCCTACATCAAAAAAATGGATTTTTTTGGACTTAGGACAGATACAATTTGTTTGTATCACTGCGTGTTACACAAACATGGTTAATTTAAATTTTACAACGTCTGTAAAATTAGCAATACCTTTCAAATTCTAAAAACAAAGGTAAGTAGCATAGTTTAATATTGGTATATTAAAGTTTCTATATTTAAGCACTGTCATAAACTAACCTTTAGAGAACATGCTAACAAGCACATTTTTGTTGGCCTCGCTAGTTCGTATGTATGCAGCATTGCTGCTTTTCTTTGGCCTTCTGTCTATATACTAATCAGACCTGTTTTGTATGCTGTGAAGTAACACTGACACCAGCCAGCAACATCCTCCTAGGAATTATAACATACACTGTAAAAGTCATTAGGTTGTTACAAAACCTTTACAAGTTGGAGTTAAGGTTATTTGTTAAAGGAGTGAAGGTCCAGAAATCTCAAAATTCATCCTTAAAAACTGTCACATCTTTGCACTGCCATATTGGGATTTGTGGAAAACCTGTGAAATGTAAATGTGTGATTTTAAAAACATGCGAAAGATCTCTTTGGGAGCGCAATCTCTATAAAAAGATTTTTGAAAAACCCTTCTCCGGTGATAATGGGTAGAAAAGTCATGAAATCTCTCGTCAAATGGTGTGGAAACCTAGTCTAAAAATACTGACATCATTATGATAATGTTTTTCAGGTTATGCAATGGTCTCTGCAACACATCCAGTCCTGCAGGTGGTGCTTTCACTTTCAGAAGCGTGCAGGTTCTCCGTCGTTCCTGAGGAGACACTGATTTCTTCTGCTGTTCCAGCTACATAAGCAGACAAGATTGCAAAGATCTGCCCTGTGTCGAGTATGACGGCCACGACCCGTGGCTCCCCTGTGGGAGGGAATGATGGTCAGGGTCAGGGTCCGGATGGTCAATCCCAGCCACCCCTGCCCCAGAACCAGGTCAGTGGCCCACTTTGACTTCCACCTTACTGTGTCCATCCCATCCTTTTATGTAGCAGAACTGTAACTGGATAATATGTGTTACAGTTGTGTAGATGGATAGACGGCTCACTGATTCACTGAGGAGAAAAAAACAATTTCTGGCCTTTGTGGATTCAAGTGTGGTTTTCTCTAGAAGACGCTTATATAACTCTATAGGAAAGGTCATCTCTGGGTGATCTGTGTCACATGACAGTTTTTTGGGAGGACATTTTAACTCGAGCTATTTGGTCAGTTAGAGTTTATCGTTGAATTATTAGTGATATCTAAAATGTCATGCCGTTCTCATGTTTGTACGGTTATCTGTGGGATTTACTTAGTATTTATGGATTTACATAAATAATAAATGCATTTTTTGTATGTTTCATACAGTTGTTTAAAGGCAAATGATGTTCCATTATTTGAATTCTTTATTGCTTGCCTGTCTGTTATGATGATACCATCAATTTCTTAGTGATTCACCCATAAATGGCGCATAAAAAAAATGTGTGGACGGTGTTTGTTTACAATAATCCAAACCAGTTAGTCAGTCTGGCTCAGTTGAGCTTCAAACCTTTGCATTATCTAGTAAAATGCATAAAGGTCTGACAGAGACATAAGACGTCCTTTTTCAAGTTCAAATCAACAAACGTTGGGTGTGTTATCATCAGTCAGCCGCAGAATCCGAGAGGTTTATGGCCTTTGCCTGTCTCACAGAGTGTTAGGTTTCCCAGCAGCGAGTGTAGCCCGGCCTTTATTTTGTTTCTGATAGAATAACTATTTAAGAACGGTTTGACGCTTGTGTGGCCGAAGAATAGAAGCGGCAGCATTACGGCAAAAGAAAAGACGAGAGGCTCTCTTTGATTATGTTGCAGAAGGCAATTGTTACGTTCTCCGGGGATAGACTGCAGCAGTGTTATCTATTACACCTGCGCTCACCCGAGCGCATGTTAAAAGAGACGAATCAATGAGGATGAGGCGCCTGGCAGAGAAAAGCACACCAGTTGGTTAGAGATGTGTAGCGCCTAGACGTGAGATGCAAACCGGCTATGTAGGTCAGCCAAGCAGAAGAAGCCTTTTCCAAGACACCCCCACATTTCCCAAGTTCCGCAGGCTCCATTCAGCTCCAGCAGCAGAGCTGCAGCCCACATGCTTCCATTGACGCTACAGGAAACTGACTTGGAGCATCTTAAAGCCGCTTTATCTCTCTTACTCTCACACACTTTCTTGTTATTTTTAACCCCCCCTCATGGACATATACGTTGCGCTTGGTTATAAGCAGGATTATACCATTTCCAAGACCCAGGAATCATTATCTGTGTGTGTGTTTTAATTGGTTTAGTTAATTGCTTCTTAATCAATACCGAAATCAGAATCGACCCTGTTTACTTTCTGTCTCTGACCTTTTTTTTTGTGTGATTCATCTTGTTTCATAATCTTTCTGAGCCTTGGAATGGAAAGTGTGATTTTTTTTTTTTTTTTATTTTTTTTTTTGCTGGCATAGTTAAGGCCTTGCAGCTGGGGCAAAGCAATAAAAACCAACTAGTTTTTTTTTTTTACAGTTTTGAAGAAAATGTGTGACTTAAATGTATAAAAACATCATGAGACTGCTGAGATTTTTGGAGTTGTCTTCATTAAGCTCTGCTTAAATTCACCCATTAAAGTAGATCTGTTTATTTTTTTCCTTGTTTTATTTCTTGTTTTATATCTACCAGAAAAAATGGTCAGATCTGACCAATTGGACTAATGACACAATGTCTCAACAAGCTGCATCTTTTTAGACAATTTTTATATGCTTGAGAAATTACATGATGAAGTTTAATTTAAAACTTGAGGGTTTGTTCAAATCTGTTACTTAATTTACTTAAGTTTTTTGCAGTTTAATCACTTCCCGACGTATAATAAGTATAAGATGTCTGTGTATCTAAAACTCGCCTTTGCTCTTTCTGACCTGCTGAACCACTTTCATAACAGACTTCCTCTCCCAACTCATCCAATGAGAACTCCCCAGTGAGCCCACCAGATGACCCGGGTCAGGGGGATTCTCCCGCTCCCCTGGAGGAGGAGGAACCGGCTTTTCCCCACACTGAACTGGCCAAACTGGATGACATGATTAACAGGTAGAGTTCTGTGATATAAAACCAGGTAACCAATAGGAAATTAGTTTTTTGTTCGATGAATTAATCGTCTTTTCATGCACAGACCTCGTTGGGTCGTTCCAGTTTTGCCAAAGGGTGAATTAGAAATTCTTCTTGAAGCTGCTATAGATCTTTGTAAAAAAGGTAAAAATAATTCCTCAGGTGGTAGACGGTGAATTCTTAATTCTCTGTAAATATCAGCCTCATATTTTATCTTTAATTTCTGTCTCAAGGACTTGATGTCAAGTGTGAAGCCTGCCAGAGGTTTTTCAGAGATGGCTTGACAATATCCTTCACGAAAATACTGACAGATGAGGCTGTGAGCGGATGGAAGTTTGAGATCCACGTGAGTCCTGCCACCTGAATTGCGATTGTCATTTTCATTGCGGGTTTACGTCTGATACTCATTTCTTTTCATTATTCGTGCATTAAAGTGTTTTGCTAACTGCCTGGGCCGTCTCGTCGAGAACTGATTGCCGCTTTGAGCGAACGAGAATAAATGTGATGTTATTTTGGTAGCCTTCATCTTATTTAGCCATTTGATTGAAATGCCAACGCTTTGATCAAAGAGCTCCTTTCAGTAAAACAGAGCCAGTATTGGGACACAGCTCTGAGTCATGCCTCTCAAACGAGGCTTCTTTTAGCTCCTACGATGCGCAACCTCAATGGCACCGCAAATATAGACCATTTTCTTACTTCAAAACTGCCTACTCCAAATAAATCAAATGCGTTGTTTTAACGTACGTTAAGATCAACAATCAACCCACGTCTCTCGACTCTCTGCAGCGGTGCATCATTAATAACGCCCACCGATTGGTGGAGCTGTGTGTGACCAAGCTCTCTCAGGACTGGTTTCCTCTGCTTGAACTTCTTGCCATGGCCACCAACCCCCACTGTAAGTTCCACATCTACAATGGTACTCGGCCCTCAGAGACGGTCCCTGCTGGGGTTCAGCTGGCTGAGGATGAGCTGTTTGCCCGTCCACCTGACCCCCGGTCCCCTAAGGTAACGCAGCGCTTGTGTTATAAATCTTACTTTCTTTGGGAAGCTATATGGTGAACCTGTAATGCATAGAACGGGCATTGGGACAGTAGCAAGTTTATTGTGTAGATGTTGGACCAATAAGATTTGTCAGTGGGCGGGGCTACTTAGCATAGTATTGCATAGTAGCGGAAAGACATCAGTCGTCTTGATGTAGTGGTGCAATTTACTGTTACTAATTTACTTTAAGTCTGTCTTCAGCTTTCAGTTCATTTGTTTTGGTGCTGTGTTGGTACATTTACTGAACCCCTCCGGTTTGTTTGTTTTCTGCAGGGCTGGTTGGTGGATTTAATAAACAAATTTGGCACGTTAAACGGGTTTCAAATTTTGCATGATCGATTTATGAGTGGCCAAGCTCTGAATGTTCAGATCATCGCTGCACTCATCAAGTAAGAGCCGTAAAACACATTAAGCCTGTTTGCCTGGAAGTTTGAAATTTTTAATCTTGCGCCATTTTGATTTTGCAGGCCTTTTGGACAGTGCTACGAGTTTCTCACCTTGCACACGGTGAAAAAGTTCTTCCTTCCCATCATAGAAATGGTTCCTCAGTTTCTAGAAAACCTCACAGACGAGGAACTGAAAAAAGAAGCAAAGAACGAAGCCAAAAATGATGCCCTGTCCATGATAATCAAGTCTCTGAAGAACCTGGCCTCTCGGGTACCAGGACAAGAGGAAACCGTGAAGAACTTAGAGATATTTAGGTTAAAAATGATTCTTAGGTGAGAAGATTGTCAGTTAAACCTGTTTTGAAATGATATACATGCTATTATCTTGATTACCGACTTAATTTTATTTGCTACAGGCTATTGCAGATTTCTTCTTTCAACGGCAAGATGAATGCACTAAATGAAGTAAACAAGGTGATCTCGAGTGTGTCCTACTACACTCATCGCCACGGCAACCCTGAAGAGGAGGAGTGGCTTACAGCAGAACGCATGGCAGTAAGTCGTACGGCTGTAATTAGCGGTTGAACATGACAATGTTATAGCAAAAAATAATGTTTATAATTAAGTAGTACTACATAATAAACAAACGAAACTCAGAATCTTGTGTAATTCATGTTGGTTATAAAAGTGCTTGTGTGTCATTAGTTAAACCTAATTTTTTTCCACAGGAATGGATTCAACAGAACAATATTTTGTCTATTGTTCTGCGAGACAGCCTTCATCAGCCACAGTACGTGGAGAAACTGGAGAAGATCCTGCGATTTGTCATTAAAGAAAAAGCCCTAACGCTTCAGGACCTGGACAACATCTGGGCTGCTCAGGTGACCCATCAGACAAATCTATGTCAAGAGCGGTTTCTTTGAAACCAAATTCTACCCACAATGCTTTTCGGGAAGAACAAAACCCTGTAGAGAAGGTTGTGTAGGTTTTGTGATTTGTAATGATGGTGTTTTATATCTTCAGGCTGGGAAACACGAGGCTATTGTGAAGAACGTTCATGATCTCCTTGCAAAGCTGGCTTGGGATTTCTCACCCGAGCAGCTGGACCATCTCTTCGACTGCTTCAAGGTAATTTCTGCGAACTAATTATTGCTTGTAAAATGTAAAGGACTCGCTTCACTAGCATCCCGACAGATCACAGAATCTCCGTCCTCAAGCAGTCGTGTTCTGCTTTACAGGAGAGCTGGACCAACGCAGGTAAAAAGCAGAGGGAGAAGTTACTGGAGTTGATCCGTCGACTAGCAGAAGATGACAAGGATGGTGTGATGGCTCACAAAGTGCTGAACCTGCTGTGGAATTT
The DNA here is from genome assembly GCA_036877545.1 of Yasuhikotakia modesta. Classification (NCBI taxonomy): domain Eukaryota; kingdom Metazoa; phylum Chordata; class Actinopteri; order Cypriniformes; family Botiidae; genus Yasuhikotakia; species Yasuhikotakia modesta. The sequence goes on from JBAJNP010002202.1 coordinate 28,823, forward strand.
GGCCCATAGTGATGATGTTCCTGTAGATATTATGGACCAGGCCCTTAGTGCTCACATCAAGATTTTGGACTATAGCTGCTCCCAGGTACCCGGATCAACCTGGCATCTTCTTGTTCCACATAGTCTAGAGTAGTGGGAGAGGGTTGAAATATTTATTTGGGACAACATGCGGGGGAGTAAATAAGATGGAATTGACATTATTAAACCATTGCATGAAACTGTTGATGATGTTGAGAACCATGTTTTTGTGCCGATACAGGACAGGGACACTCAGAAGATGCAGTGGATCGACCGATTCATAGAAGAGTTGAGAACTAATGACAAATGGGTGATTCCAGCACTGAAGCAAATTCGGGAGATCTGCAGCCTCTTCGGAGAAGCCCCGCAGAATTTAAGGTACCAGAACTGGAACTTTTTACCACTGATACTCGTTTACCATCCGCACGATAGAAACAAAAAGTAAATACACGGTAGCAAATGAATTGCTACAACATCCTGTTTTTCAGAAAGAAAATACCTATTAACTTATTAAAGAGCTTAGAGGGGTAAGTGCACCGATGATTTTTGGGAAATATTATTACTAATTGTACAATGAGCTTATGCTTTTCAATTGTAGCAGAAGAATAATTCATGGAAGCATGCGAGTCCGTTTGGTGTCTCCCTGTACCAGCCAATCAAATTGCCCTCAATCAATCGTCATGCATTTGTGACAGCGTATAAAGCCTCTTCTAATGAGAGTGCTGGTCTGGGGTTTCATCAGAACATTATAACATTATCAATGATATAATAAAACAGTTTTTCATCCAGACATAGTTTGGATCTTCTGCACTCTTTGAGACGCTTTAAACGTGCGAGTCCTGTGCTCATTTAAAGAAATTTTAAAACGCTAAGTTTCACTTATCAACACTTTACAACAGCATAGACAAATTTTATTTTTCTGCCTTTGCTTTTATCCTAGATTATTGCGTGTACTCTAAAGTAACTTTAAATACAGGTTGTACAAGAAACATCCGTTTAAACAAGCTTGAAATGTAAGGGATAGGCATACATAAATGTGGTCGTGGAAAGATAGGTTGAACCAGTCGTGTTTTATTGAGCTGATGTGTTTGTTTGCAGTCAAACGCAGCGCAGCCCGCATGTGTTTTATCGGCATGACCTCATCAACCAGCTGCAGCACAACCATGCGCTCGTCACGCTTGTCGCAGAGAACCTGTCTGCATACATGGAAAATATGAGGCAGTTTTCGAAAGGTTTGTGTGTGTAACAGTATATCCAAGCATATTCTTCAGACATTGCTTTTTCCTCAATAAATGTCTGATTTTATTTCATTTAACACACACAATGCTAATCATGATTTGATGTTAATTGCTTGTGTGTGTTCTTGTGTGTTAGCAGAGCACACAGACTTTGACCCTCAAACCGTCAGGACAGGAAGTCGGTATAGTCACGTACAGGAAGTCCAGGAGCGGCTCAATTTCTTGAGGTATTTATGCTTCAGAGACAGTCTTTATGGTCATTGGGTTTAACTAACAAAACGAAACAACAGTACAGCATTGCAGGAGATATTTACTAAAGGCAGTTCCTCTGAAGGCAAGCAGCCTCATGCATGAGAAGTGAAGTGTACAAGAAATGCAAATGTATACGTCACCAGTAGCAGGGAACTTTTGTGGGTTAGGCTGGGTTGCTTTCATATCAGTGTTGGAGTTCACATGAACTGCATTTGTTTACATTTCCACTTTTAGTATGCAGTTCCTAATGTGCACCAAAGTTCTGAAAGCAAAGTCCATAAAAGTTCAGGCCAACCAAACAAACTGAGTTCTGACATCAAACAGACCTAGTCCACGCCACGAGAGGTGAACTGTAAAAATGGCCCTGGCTTCTAAAGTCTCAGTTAATCACTAAACTTTATCTTCCAGGTTCTTGCTGAAAGACGGGCAGCTGTGGCTGTGCGCGCCTCAGGCCAAGCAGATCTGGAAGTGCTTGGCGGAGAACGCCGTGTTCCTGTGTGACCGGGAGGCTTGCTTCAAATGGTACTCCAAACTCATGGGGGATGAGCCTGACCTGGACCCCGACATCAACAAGGACTTCTTTGAGAACAATGTTCTGCAGCTGGACCCCTCGCTGCTGACGGAGAACGGCATGAAGTGCTTCGAACGGTTCTTCAAAGCCGTCAACTGCAGGGAGGGCAAACTGGTGGCAAAACGCCGGGCGTACATGATGGATGATTTGGAGCTAATAGGACTGGATTACCTGTGGAGGGTAAGACTCGATTTGTACTTGGTTAGAGAATTTGTGTAGAATTTGTTAATATAATCTTGTGTCTTAGCTTTGTGGACATCTACAGTGTCTTGGACAAAGTCTAAAAGTGACTGAATTAACCTTAGCAGATTGATTATAAGAGATCATAATTTATTTACAGGCTTTGTTTTGACTGATAAACGCATGCAGAACGCTAGTATGTACAAAACTCAACCTCCTTTCCCTCTTTTTATTGGCAGGTTGTGATCCAAGGAAGTGATGATATTGCTAGCCGAGCAATCGACTTGCTTAAAGAGATTTATACAAACCTTGGACCAAAATTACAAGCCAATCAGGTAATAGCCCAGCGGAGATGCATGTCCGTTGTCTCTTAGCTCCTCCCCTTCTGATGTCTCGCTTGAGTAGTTTTTAAAAGATTTGTTCTTGACGGTTTGCAGGTAGAGATCCATGAGGATTTTATTCAGTCTTGCTTTGACCGACTGAAAGCCTCCTACGACACGCTGTGTGTGCTGGACGGTGATAAAGACAGCATTAACTGTGCCAGACAGGAGGCCATCCGCATGGTGAGAGTTCTGACTGTACTCAGGGAGTATATCACTGAGTGTGACAGCGATTACCACGAGGAGAGGACCATTCTGCCCATGTCCAGGTATACCAACAACAACGTTAAACTTACAGCTGATATTCAGTGTTCAAATACTTCATTATATTTAGACCTAAGAAAGATGATGGAATTAGCAAGATGTAGTTGCTATGAATGGAGAAAACTGCAGTGCTAAGTGTGGCTAACGTCACTAAAGCTAACATTCACCAACATTTTCACTGAAGCTTTAACGGTTGCTTTGATTTAGCAGTGTTCTCATATTTGCGCCCCGCTAAGAGAGGACCCAGTTTTGACAGTTTGCGTTTTCCTTCAAGGGCATTCCGAGGAAAGCATATCACGCTAGTCGTACGTTTCCCAAACCAAGGCCGACAAGTGGATGACCTGGATATCTGGTCTCACACCAACGACACGATCGGCTCCGTGCGACGCTGCATTCTGAACCGAATAAAGGCCAACAGCACGCACACCAAGATCGAGCTCTTCATCGGGGGAGAGATCATAGACCCCGCAGATGACAGGAAGCTGATTGGACAGCTAAACCTCAAAGATAAAACCGTAGGCATTTATTTGGCTGTCTTCCCTGATTTACTCTGCAGACACTTGCACACAATAACCTTTGATGTAAATTTAACAGAATTTTACCTTTTGACAAATTGACAGGAAATCAGCTCTGGCAATTTCCTGTCTTAAAGGGTTTAGTTCACCCGAAAAAGTCAATCATGTACTCACCGTGACTTTCATCTGTAAAACAAAAGGATATATGTTAATTAGTGCGAGTACGGTTCTTTTAATAAAGGGAAACCGAGACTGGGGGTCATTGAAAGACTAACATCTCCTTTTGTGTTTCACAGATGATGTCAATGTCTTGATGAACAATGCACTGCTAGAAATGTTTAATTTTGTCCTTCCTTGCACATACATCTTTATTCAGACGTAGTAACAGAGCTAACCGTCACCACTCAGAAAACGAGTGGAATACAAGAGATATCAACTTATATTCTTTCTTTTTCTTAAGCTTATCACAGCCAAGCTCACGCAGGTCAGCGCCAATATGCCTTCCAGTCCAGACAGCTCCTCCGACTCCTCCACCGGGTCTCCTGGTAACCATGGCAACCATTACAGCGAGGGGCCAAACCCTGAGGTGGAGAGCTGTCTTCCTGGTGTGGTGAGTGTCATGAGCATGACGAGAAAGAAAGCTTGTGTTGTGGTCCTGGTCGTTTTTATACCATTTAGCTTGCTGTATATTATCCCACATGTTGTTTATTAGTTGTACTATGAATAAGACTTATTTAAGTAAGACACACAGTCCAAGCTGATATGAGGGACTGTCCCTTTAAGTTGCTTTAAAGAAAATCACATTTATTGTAACCGAGTATTTTGTGTTGAGAACATTTTAAATAACTACACCACCTTACTGCAATAAGTTACTGTACCACTGACATTCTTATCGCCTCAGATAATGTCACTGCACCTGCGCTACATCTCTTTCCTCTGGCAAGTTGCGGATCTGGGCTGTAATCTTAACATGCCTCTCCTGCGGGACGGAGCTCGTGTTTTAATGAAGCTCATGCCTCCAGGTGCTGTATATGGTCCATTAAATTAAATGGCTTCAGACACGCAGCTAAACTGATACTATTCATTACTTACTGTTTTTTGTGCCTTCAGATAACACCACCGTGGAGAACCTGCGAGCCATCTGTCTGGATCACGCCAAACTTGGAGAAAACAGCCTTAGCCCCACGTTGGACTCTCGTTTCTTCGGACCATCACCATCTCAAGTGCTTTACCTGATAGAGGTTTGCCCTCATAATAATACCAGTTGAATTAGTTCAGCAGTTAACAGAGCTAGCAGCATTCTCAGACAATAAGCTGGTTGTTTGTGTTTCTCATTCATTAATAAAAACAAAATCATCTTTTACTCACCCTCATTGTAACACTGTATAACTATATTTTCTTTTGTTTGACATGACAGAAAATATTTTAAGGAGTGTCATTAATGATAATGACCATGAGTGTCAGTTTTGTTTGATGACCAACATTCTTCAAAATATCTTATTTAGTGTTCCTATAAAGCAGTGAAGTATTATAAGTTGGAAATACCAGGATGAGTAAATGATAAAAAAAACTTTAATGTCTGGATGGACAATCTCTGATAAGCTTTAGATCTAAATAATGTCTCTGTGTATTGTAGGTGGTGTATGCCTTGCTCATGCCTGCTAGCGGAACGTTAGGAGAGGATGCTAGTGACTTCCAGTACAACTTTCTAAAGAGCGGTGGCCTGCCGCTGGTTTTGAGCATGCTCACCAGAAATAACTTCCTGCCAAATGCTGACATGGAGACGCGGCGGGGAGCGTATCTCAATGCGCTAAAAATAGCCAAACTCCTGCTCACAGCTGTAGGCTTTGGCCATGTGAAGGCTGTGGCGGAGGCCTGTCAGCCCGTGGCGGAAGGGACAATCCCTGTATCGCCCGTAAGTTGCCCTTGCTTCAGCAATTCATGTGATGATATTAGTATATCCAAAATATATATCCAGTCTTCAATACTGCTCAATACAACACAATACCCAGTATGCTACAGGTGAATAATGCTGTTGTAATAGGTTGAATTTGTTGGTAATTATGTTAGATTAATTGTCTAGTGTGTAATGTAATATACAGTGCATCCATCAGAGATTTTCAAGTGCAGTAGTAAGCATTTAATTTCTATTTGAGACCGTAACCTTTTTGACTCTCTGGCACTCATTAATCCCGGTAAGAACAGACTGCCTCACCCCCGGCTGATCCACAAATGTCAAGGGTGTACTGTGTCTGGTGAGAAAAGACCAACACAGACTCCAAAGGATTAGCTTTCGGTAATTTTAAAGTGAGACTGGAGAAAAGACGGTCAGTTATGCTTTAAATTATTAAAACAACATGAGACTAAACAAAATTTTTATCGGTTTCACCAAAATTTTAAGGGCCAAAAAAAGGAAATGAAATAAAGCTGATTTTGAAACAATGTTCCTGTTGGTCTTAAAATGACAAATATAATTTCTTTGTTTGGGTTAGGTTTTTTTTTTGCTTCACTATACAAAAGTGAGACAAAACATGCAGAAAACACTTGTTTAATTTCACAGATAAACCAGACGACACATGACCAGGCTCTGGTTCTCCAGAACGCCCTGCAGAACATACCCAACCCCTCCGCTGAGTGCATGCTGAGGAACGTGGCCATCCGCCTGGCCCAGCAGATCTCTGATGAGGTGCGTTACGCAACAAATCTGCGGAAACTGGGTTCTTTCGATTTCCTCAGCTGTCCTGATTTAAAAGTCTGTGATGTAGTTTGGGACAAACTTCCATGATTTTCCATGAAGGTGGATTTTAACAACACAAAAGTTTCTTTTTTGTTTTTGTTGATTAAAAGTTTCCAACAATTTTTCAATATTTTTCAAACCCTTGTAGGAAAGAAATTTGTAGAAAAATGTTTTGTTTCAAGGTCAGTTTTTATAGTTAGTCCTACTTGTTTCCCAGAACTTCTTCCAGGCCTCCAAGTACATCCCAGATATCTGTGTCATCCGAGCAGTTCAGAAGATAGTCTGGGCTTCAGGCTGCGGTTCCGTCCAGCACGTCTTCAGCTCCAATGAGGAGATCAGCAAGATTTACGAGAAGGTGCCTTTTCTGATACTACACAAAAATACACAACGTGTGAACCGTTACAGTCAGATGGCATGTTTACATCTGTGACGTGATCTTCTGCAGACCAATGCGGGTAACGAACCAGATGCAGAAGATGAGCAGGTGTGCTGTGAAGCTCTGGAGGTCATGACCCTGTGTTTCGCCCTTATGCCTACCGCGCTAGATGCACTTAGCAAAGAAAAGGCCTGGCAGACCTTTATTATAGATCTGCTGTTGCACTGCCAGAGCAAGTGAGTCCTAGGGCTTCAACTTGCACATTGTAGGGTGGAGTACTAAGGTCATTCATTTGTGGCAAATAGGGACTTAATCATTGTTTTTTTTGCAGGTCTGTTCGTCAAATGGCTCAAGAACAGTTTTTCCTCATGGCCACCAGATGCTGTATGGGCCACAGGCCTCTTCTGTTTTTCATCACCCTTCTCTTTACAGTTCTAGGTGTAAGTTTCTTCCATATTGCTTATCAGAAGAGCACATTGCACCTCATTAGTAAGTAATTCAGTGTAAAATCGCCTGATTGCGTTGTTTGTTCTGCAGAGCACTGCGAAGGAACGAGCGAAGCACGCCGCTGATTACTTCACTCTTCTGAGGCACTTACTCAACTATGCATATAACAGTAACATTAACCTTCCTAACGCTGAAGTTCTCCTAAACAATGAGATCGACTGGTTGAAACGAATCCGGGTACGTCCATTTACACAAACCGCTTTTAGAATTAAAATGGCGCTGGCTCTCTCGGGCGGTCTGATTTTTGGTTTTAAGTGCAAATTAAAGTCTTGGTTCTTTTCAGGATGAAGTGAAGAGGACCGGAGAGCCTGGAGTGGAGGAGACCATTCTAGAAGGTCACATTGGTGTCACAAAAGAACTGTTGGCTTTTCAAACCCCAGAGAAGAAGTTCTACATAGGCTGTGAAAAGGGCGGGGCCAGTCTCATCAAGGTAAACCTTTTTGCCTTGAATGTGAGCTCTTGCTTTTGTTGTCTTAACCATGTGTGACAAGTTCTCTGTTCTTATCCAATCGCAGTTACTAATTGATGGTTTGTTTGTTTTTTTTGTCTGTCTTTACAGGAGTTGATGGATGACTTCCTCTTTCCAGCATCTAACGTGTACCTTCAGTATATGAAGAGCGGAGAGTTCCCCACTGAGCAGGCCATACCCGTGTGTAGCACCCCGGCCACCATCAATGCTGGCTTTGAGCTGCTGGTCGCACTTGCCGTCGGATGTGTGCGAAATCTCAAGCAGATTGTGGACACCCTAACCGATATGTACTACTTAGGTAACTACTGCTATGTGTTTTAACATTAGAGGGTTTGTTGAGGTGAATGAACTTGGCTTTTGGCAACAGTATGTAGACATGGGTAACCTCATTAGATTAATTTGTTTCTTCTATGTTACCAGGTTGTGAACCGCTTACAGAATGGGAGTATTTGCCCCCGGTTGGCCCACGACCTACCAAAGGTTTTGTGGGCCTCAAAAATGCAGGTGCCACTTGCTACATGAACTCCGTGATCCAACAGCTCTACATGATTCCTCCTATTAGGAACGGGATCCTGGCCATTGAAGGCACAGGCAGCGAGGTGGACGATGACATGTCTGGAGACGAGAAGCAAGATAATGAGGTACCGTTTAATGTGGTTCGTTTTAACAGGATCAGTGTGGCTAGCAAGAAGGTTTATCTATTTCTAAACTTTGTGGTGTTGCTGTTATGTTAATACTTTTTTGTGTGAATGGAAAGTCAACAAAATTGGAGTGACACTAGATCAGAGTTCACATTCAAGGCCAGAGACTGAAGTCCAATTTCTTAATGTTACTTGAAAATCTAAGTTTAAAAAACACCATAAAACAAGCTTTATAATTATAAGCAAGGAACAATTAGGAACCCTTAGCGCATAACTCTTTTACAGGCACATAATTGGGTGTTTGAACACTCAGGGGGAGGGGATGAGCTCAGGTGTGGCTTGTTTCCCAGTATAATTAGGCTCAGGTGTGTCTTAACTTTGTGGCGTTTGTTGTTCTGAATGCACACAGTTGATTGCTTCCAAAAAGGTTTTCTCTTCTTGAATTTTTTATTTGTCTGTTAGTCATTCGATTCTATTTAATTTAATCTTAAAATAATGAGCTGCCCAATGATGACGATCATCCTTTCTCAGTACTTTGTGACTGACAAATGTAGCCATCTCCAAGCAAACATGCTACGTAGGCATTGCCTGGAGCTGAGGGTGTAATTGTTAAACATTTATCTTCTGTAACTCAGAGAGCAATGGATGTTACTGAAACGCTTGCTTTAATTTTACAGAGTAATGTTGATCCACGTGATGAGGTGTTTGGTTATCAGCATCAGTTTGAAGACAAACCTTCACTCAGTAAGTCAGAAGACAGGAAGGAATACAACATTGGTGTTCTGCGGCAGCTGCAAGTCATCTTCGGACATTTGGCCTCCTCCAGATTGCAGTACTTTGTACCTAGAGGATTCTGGAAGCAGTTTCGGTAAGAGCTCTTTGGGCTGAGATGATTGGTGTGTAATCTAATGCTTTCCTGTTTATTCATGACTAATGGACAGAATGATCTCAGGACTTTGAGGGAACCCAATCAAAGCAGTTCTTGACAGGACTGATGCTTCTCCGTCGTTCTACAGGTTGTGGGGTGAACCAGTCAATCTGAGAGAACAACATGATGCTTTGGAGTTCTTCAACTCCCTGGTGGACAGTTTAGATGAGGCTTTGAAAGCGTTGGGCCATCCTGCCATGCTGAGCAAAGTTCTGGGCGGTTCCTTTGCTGATCAGAAAATATGTCAGGGCTGCCCTCACAGGTACATCATTTGTTAGGACTTCCTGGTGAGTTGCTTTTCCTGATTTTGCTGTTACAATAAAACTCTTATTCTGTTTTTTTAGGTATGAATGCGAGGAATCGTTTACAACATTGAATATAGATATCAGAAACCATCAAAATCTCCTCGACTCTATGGAGCAATATGTGAAAGGGGACCTGCTTGAGGGCGCGAATGCCTACCACTGTGAAAAATGCAACAAGAAGGTTTGTGTGTGTTTTTTGGATATTTTCTTGGTTTTGGTTGTGGTTGATTAGCAGAGCGCAACGTTAACTAAGTTGCTAATGCGGCTGTGTGGCAGGTGGACACAGTGAAGCGTTTGCTCATTAAGAAGCTGCCTCCTGTGCTGGCCATCCAGCTGAAACGCTTTGACTATGACTGGGAACGAGAGTGCGCCATCAAGTTCAACGACTACTTCGAGTTCCCGCGAGAGTTGGACATGGAGCCCTACACGGTAGCTGGAGTAGCGAAGCTGGAGGGATCTGATATGCATCCAGAGAATCAGGTAATATTTCATCTGTTGGACTTGTTTCAATATTGCTACGCAGCATGAAAAGTTTGAGCTCTTAAATCTGAGTTAGTTTCTTCTAGTTATCAATGGTTTAATTGATGGGTGGCCCGATGATGATGATGATCATCCTTTCTCAGTACCAAGTGACTGACAAACGTAGCCGTCTCTTGGCAAATATGCCTCGTTGGCATTGCCTGGAGCTGAGGGCATGGTTGTTTTGTTTCAATACACACAGCAGTAGAATGTTACTGAAACATTTCCTCAGTTCTGTTGGGTATTGTGGATAATTTCTTTTTTTTTTTTTTTAATGGTTGCAGGTGATCCAGCAGAACGAACCCTCTGAGCCAGAACCCCCTTGCAGCTCTAGGTACCGCCTGGTGGGTGTGCTGGTCCATTCGGGCCAGGCTAGTGGAGGTCACTACTACTCCTACATCATTCAGAGGAACGGCAGTGGAGGTGAGGGAGAGAGGAACCGCTGGTACAAGTTTGATGACGGTGATGTCACAGAGTGCAAGATGGATGACGATGAAGAGATGAAGAACCAGTGCTTTGGAGGAGAGTACATGGGTGAGGTCTTTGACCACATGATGAAACGCATGTCCTACAGAAGACAGAAGCGTTGGTGGAACGCCTACATCCTCTTTTACGAGCGCATGGACACTCTTGACAAGGATAGTGAGCTGGTCAAATACATCACTGAGCTCACTGTCACCAGCAAACCCCACCAGGTGAAGATGCCCTCCGCCATCGAACGCAGTGTGCGTAAACAAAACGTGCAGTTCATGCACAACCGCATGCAGTACAGCTTGGAGTACTTCCAGTTCATCAGAAAACTTCTGACATGTAACAGTGTCTACCTGAACTCGCCACCAGGTAAATCCATCCATTGACCTTTCACAATTATTAAAAACCAGGAAAACCTCCCAATTTATCCACAACTACCATAGTTAATAGTGCAGAATAAGTTGATCTTTGAGGAAAATCTTTCAGGCCTGTCATGTTGAAGCAGGGGTGTCCAGTCCTGCTTATGAATGGCCAGTCCTGCAGAGTTTAGCTCCAACTTGCCCCAACACACCTGCCTGGAGGTTTCAAACCTAGTAAGACCTTCATTACCTGGTTCAGGTATGTTTAAGGTTGGAGCTAAACCCTGCAGGACACTGGCCCTCCAGAAACAGGATTAGGTGTTCTGTGTTAAAGTGTCATGCATAATTTTTAAATCTGAGTTTTGTGTCTGGTAGGTCAAGACCAACTTTTGCCTGAAGCAGAAGAAACTGCTATGATAAGTATACAGCTGGCGGCCAGATTTCTCTTCAGTACTGGATTTCACACCAAGAAAATAGTCCGTGGTCCTGCTAGTGACTGGTAAGCATGTTTTATTTTTAGACCCAATCCCACATAAGCGTTTGTGATTGTATTCCCAACTGGAGATCTTCAGTGGTTAGTTGAACCTTGTCTATACATGCATTCTGTGTGTTTTAGGTATGATGCGTTGTGCATCTTGCTTCGACACAGCAAAAATGTGCGTTTCTGGTTTGCGCACAATGTCCTCTTTGCGTATCCAAACCGTTTCTCCGAGTATCTGCTGGAGTGTCCCAGTGCTGAAGTTCGAGGAGCGTTCTCCAAACTCATCGTGTTTATTGCCCATTTCTCACTGCAAGATGGACCCTGCCCTTCACCAATTGCCTCACCTGGACCTTCAAGTCAGGTCAGTCATTTAGAACGTTGCTGTTCTTCTGATGGTCAACTGAAACTGAAGGTCAGTTTCAGTTGATTTAGGTTCTTCAGTCAGTTGGTCAAAGAAGTTCACCAATCACAATGTTGGTTGATGATTGGTTCTCATAGGCTCTTGTAAATTTGTTTGTCTCAGGGCTGTGATAATTTGAGTTTAAGCGAACACCTCTTCCGTGCCGTACTCAACCTGCTGCGAAGGGAGGTGTCTGAACATGGCCGTCACCTGCAGCAGTACTTCAACCTCTTTGTCATGTATGCCAACCTTGGTAAGAACTTCTCGCTACCTTTGAGGTTTACATCCAAGTCCTAAATTACTTGACTTGCTCACGTCACATTTTGATCCATTAGGCCTAGCAGAGAAGACACAGTTGTTGAAGCTTGGGGTTCCGGCCACCTTCATGCTTGTGGCCCTTGATGAGGGCCCGGGGCCTCCCATTAAGTACCAGTACGCTGAGCTGGGAAAGCTGTACACCGTTGTGTCACAGCTTGTTCGCTGCTGTGATGTCACCTCACGTATGCAGTCCTCAATCAATGGTATGACTGGTTGCTTTTTATTTATGGTAAATTGAATATAGTGAGGTCTTGGTCTCCATTGCCCAATGAAGATTCTCATCCTTGCTCAGGATTAACTGACTGACACAGCCATCTCCAGGCATTTTTGCCAGGTTGGCATTGCTTGGAGCTGAGGGCATTTATGCACCAAGTCTCTTTGTTGTTGGTCCAATACTGGAACCAAATACACTGCTAAATGTTTCTTGTTTTTTTTTTAGGTAACCCTCCCCTGCCGAACCCGTATGGTGACCCCAACATCACCGCTCCCATCATGCCTCTGCAGCAGCTGGTGGTGGACATCCTGTTTGTGCGCACCAGTTACGTGAAGAAGATTATTGAGGACTGCAGTAACTCTGAGGACACCATCAAACTGCTGAGGTTCTGCTGTTGGGAGAACCCTCAGTTTTCCTCCACTGTGCTCAGCGAACTGCTGTGGCAGGTACAGGAGATCTTTCATACGGGCTTTTTTGAAGGACTTCAGTACCTGAAGATGTTAATTACTGTTGTTTTTGTGTAGGTGGCCTATTCGTACACTTATGAGTTAAGGCCTTATCTGGACTTGCTTCTCCAGATCTTGTTTATAGAGGATTCATGGCAGACCCACAGGTTGGTCCTGGTTTTTTTATTATTTTATATACACCAGCCTAAATTCCAGAAGGAATCTCAATGATGCTGAGGCTGAAAAAACAAAACTTTAAATTACAAAAGATCTTCAAACACCAGACCTCTTGACTTTACATTTATAGATTATTCCAGTTCTTACTCCATCTTATTCCTCTTTTTTTCCTGTGGATTTTTAGGATCCACAACGTACTAAAGGGAATTCCCGATGACCGCGATGGGCTTTTTGACACCATCCAACGCTCCAAAAACCACTATCAGAAGAGAGCTTATCAGTGTATCAAGTGCATGGTGGCTCTGTTCAGTAACTGCTCAGTGGCCTATCAGATTCTCCAGGTTGGAACCTTTTCACCAATAATACTGCTAGCCTGTGTGCTGTAGGGAGTGGTTTTTAGATGATGCCGGAACCAACTTACAATTTTTGTTGGCAGAGTAATGGTGATCTAAAGAGAAAGTGGACGTGGGCAGTGGAGTGGCTTGGCGATGAGCTGGAACGGAGGCCGTACACTGGCAATACCCAATACACGTATAACAACTGGTCCCCTCCTGTCCAGAGCAACGAAACATCCAATGGCTACTTCCTGGAGCGCTCTCATAGTGCCCGTATGACCTTAGCCAAGGCTTGCGAGTTGTGCCCAGAGGAGGTACGTGTTACCTTGTGTTCTGAAACGAGAAAATGCTTCTTGACCATTTAACCTTTTCTCTTAATTGCAAATTGTTTCCAGGTTTTAATTCTGTAGCACTTTTTAAATGTATTTTTTGGTGCTAAATGCTTTTGCTCTTTGTGTATTTTAATTTTTACATAAGCCTTTGCTTATCCAGTTAAGTGTAATCGGTTGCAAAATACCAGATGTTAACTTGTGTGCAGCCGTAGACGATCAATGTGCATTTGTTGAACCACTCTGCAATAATAACTGCTATTTCAAACTAGTGTCACTTAACAAAGCACGAGGTGGTATCCGAAGAGGATGCAGGCCGGAACCAGTCCTCTGCTCAGCAACTGTTGCCAGGGGAAGTGACAGGCCAGCAGCAGAACACTGTAAGACTCATTCTTGGTCTTTACAATATTTGTAGCTACAAAATGAGATGACTGTTGTTGATGTCGGGTTTACTTTCCCATGGAGCAAGAATGTGTTAAAGAAAACGCGCGTGGTATTGCAGAGCACTAAATAATTAGTACAGAAGATCATTTTAATGCTTTGAAACACCATTTCTGTATTTGTAGTGTGTAACTCATGTGATGATGGTTGTTTTAGGAGACTGATGAACAGGAGGCTCTGGATGAGCAGGAACCTTCTCCACCTGAAGACACCGCTCTGTACCCTCATTCTCCAGGCACAAAATATCAACAGGTACTTCCCAGAGACCACACTTCCATCCAGAGCCATCTGTGACTCTAACAGAAGCTTGATCTTCTGATCTTCTTGTCTTACAGCAGAACAACCTCCCACACACGCAGCCGTACACTGGCCCTGCAGCACAACACGTCAACAACCCTCAGCGCCCGGGTCCACGAGCACAAGAGAACTGGGAGCCCCCGGCTGAGGAGCCGCCTAGCCAGACTAAAGACTAATGATATGTTCTCCCACTGTTCTCCATCTGAGTTCTCCAGCGAGAGATCCTGGAATCCAGAGCAAGGCCGGGCCCCACCATGCCGCTCCACTCCAGAGCCTGTGTAACCAGAACATTCAGCTTTTCTTTCGTTTCTAACCCTGGAGTGGAGCCTCTTGCCATCTGCTCTGCAGTATTAACTGTCAAAAGTGTAACTTGCAGTGGACTGTGCATATTGTTTGTAATAAAACGGGCCTGACGCACTTGTCTCATGACAAAGGTGTACATACTATGTTAATGTTTTGACTGTTCAAAAACGACAGCACACGAGGCTGTTCGAAGACTGCAGATTTACGAAAAAGGCAAAAACAACACAAAAAAAAAAAGTTGCAAATACAACAGTGAAAGACAAAAAAAAGTTTTATCCCATGCTCAGTAGTAAGGGTTGGGCCGTTTGGGTCGTTCTGCTTTCGATCATACATTATATTCACGTCAAAGCTTAACCGGTTATGGCACCTGGTGAGTTAGAGTTGGCCATAGCGTGTGAACGGTTGGGTGATCGTTGTTTAGTTGATGTGAATGGGGTGATGCAACTTTGTTTTGAAATTTTTATTGCCTTTTGCTCTTCTGGTAATAATTTGATCATTTGAAGGCTTCAGCTACACGCTGTAACATCTTAGCATGGCTTCACATCAAACTAGTATAGCCGAAGGGAAGTTCTTCGACTTTTGTTCTCCACAGCTACTCAGAAGAGCTTTTTTTGTTGGTCCTGCTCCCCTCCATATGCTCTCCTAGATTTGATGTTTCAAAGCAATGTAAGAAACGAGTGGCTTTACAATTGCACACATTTTGTCAGATAAATATTTGGCTGTCGCTTTTCGGTAAGACAAACCGCTTAGTTTTTGATCATCATAGGAATTTTAGGAGAGAAATATATGCAACGATTTGCTACGACAGGATTCCTGGAAAATTAGTGAACTGATCTCTGTTTGCTTATTTGTCTCTCCTTGGTTGAACCTTGTGGGAGACAAATAATCTTCTGGCAAATTATTTGGTCACCTGACTTTATGATCCCTGTTCGCATTTGTGTACTTGATTAGAAGCTCAGTCTGGGAACTCCATTAATGGAGAATAAACGTAAGCAGGGTTGTACCATAAAATAACTGCTGGTTAGTCATGTTGCAAGTTAGTAAAATATCTCTTGGATAAAGGAGTAAACATCAGTAGATACTGTATGTATTTAATTGGTAACTTGAATGCTTTTCTTGGATTTTGTTGGAAAAACCAAATACTCCTGCGAATGAAAATATTCTGCCCATATTTAAATATTTTGCTGTTTTATTTTATAGAATTTATTTTGTTGTATTTCACTAAAAGAAAAAATAGAATTTGATTTAAGAGGAACATTTTTGTCCTTGTGTTATTTTTAAAGATTATTGACTGTACAGAGTTCTTCGCCCTGTTTTTTGCCGACTTTTGTTTTGGCCATGATGTGACGTTGAATTCTGAAGCCACAGTCACAATGTTGACTTTCACTTTGTGAGGTTTTTGTGCACAGAAATATTAGAGAAAAGCATTGCGCCCTACAAGAATAAAGACAAAGAAATCAGGAAACTGTCTGGATTTGTTGTTGTAAGGATGCCAGAGCTGCGAGATGTTTTGTTTGTTACTTTCCAGTTTCTGAACACAAATCTTTCATTATTTCGTTAAGAGTTATTAACTAAATGTTCACATGTATCAATGCAGCACAGTTCCAAGTAACTTAAATTTAATAAATGTAAAAATATAATTGCAATGGTCTGTATTAGAGTCAGATAATGTTCTCTTAATAGCTTAATATCTTAATAATTCTCTTAAAATTGTATTTAATGTACAAATTTTAAATTGACACTTAAATACAAATGAGTAAATGTTCACAAAATGGCAGCCTTTTAAAAATGTTCTAATTTCACATTTGGTTTTCATTCCAGAAGACTCCTCCCAATTCGACCTTTGAAAACAAACCTTTTCTTGATAAACCAAAATTTGGCCTGAAAAACCCATGTCCTCAGGTTTCAGTTTTAATCAAATAAAATGATTTTTATTTTCATTATTTGTAAACTAACACAAGTCGCATTATATTTTATAAATATTATAAATAAAAAAATAAACAAAGCATTAGTTTAAAGTTTGGGAAACAAACTGTTTCCTGCTGCTTGATTTGGATTTTCTGTGTGGTAAGTAGGTTTGGAGTTAATCTGTCAGCCTATGTCGCTTAAATGCAAGATCAGTTACCAGTTGTATGAACTGCTTAGACTCGTCTTAAAAAGTTGCCCAGTCTTAGATAAATTACTTGTCAGGCGCATGGGTTTCAATTCACAATTACTGATTAGCCCTAACTGCTAGTAGGTCAGACCATTAAAAACTAACAAGATAAAACCTTTGGACTGGCTGAAGAAAAACACTGTCTACTTGTCTAAATATGGATGCAGTTCTCAGAAGGTAGCATTACACCATCTGATTTAAACATCTGTCTCTACATACATATTGCATTTTAGGTAAAGTTTTTTTATGCTTTATTTACAGGTCTGGTGATGGTGTCCAATTATCTGCATGTGGAACCGTGTAGGTAACCAATCACAAGGCACAATTCTGTTCTTCTATACTGTATATTAACACTAGTTTATTTCATTTTACCATTTAAAATTTCAGTTGCCAGTTTTAATTTAGAACAGAGAGCCTACAGGCACCATATGCCATATTAAACTATTCCACAAACTTTAGCCTGTATAAACCATCACTTGCAATTTAATAACTACCAACTTTTTACATGTTCTTGTGTTTACAACATGCATTATGTGATGCTGGGCAGCGTTTGTGCAGAGGTAACTACTGAAAACAAGACAAGTGAAATTTGTTCAGAACACATTTTATTAGGATGAGACAGGTTAGTTTTCTTTGTCCTGGACAGTCTTTGTTCCACGCAGTCTGCCGGTACGACGGGCAGCAATGAGACCGACCTTGCGTCCAGCGGGTGCATCTCTCCTGATTGTTGAGGGCTTACCAATATGCTGATGGTTACCACCACCGAATGGATGTTCAACAGGCTGAAAGGTCAGAAACACAATGTGTCAGATTTAAAACCATCATAACCATGGAAGAAAAACCTGGAAAATGAATCAAAGCTTTGCTTACATTCATAGCCACACCACGGACACGAGGCCAGCAGTTCCTCTTGGCCTTGTATTTGTGGTATGCACGTCCTGCCTTCAAGATGGGTTTGTCAATACGACCACCACCAGCAACAACACCTGCAAATAAAGTTTTACACAGTTATTTCACATTTAAAGGAGTCAACTTCACACAAACATTCCCAAAGCATCAGTACAGAATACAGTCATAAATGACATCACACCAACACGTCCCACTGTAGGGATTTAATAAACACCACCAAGGTTTCAAAACAATTGGCAAAGCAGACCATAATATCAACCCAAATCTTGGTTCCTTACCAACAACAGCTCTGTTTGCAGAAGAAATGACCTTCTTGGATCCAGATGGAAGCTTGACTCTGGATTTCTTGGTCTCCGGGTTGTGGGAGATGACTGTGGCATAGTTTCCAGATGCACGAGCGAGCTTGCCCCTGTCTCCAGGCTTCTCCTCCAGACAGCAGACAATGGTTCCCTCAGGCATCACACCAACAGGAAGGACATTGCCAATGTTCAGCTGGGCTGTAACGGTCCAAACCAAAAGCCATTGGTCAACACATCCGCATGAGCCCGGTATGTCTGCTTACCCTCAACTGAAAGTTACGAACACCCAAACAAACTCATTACCTTTCTTGCCACAGTAGATAAACTGGCCAGTGTGGATGCCTTCAGCTGCAATGAAGAGTTCGGTTCTCTTCTTGAACCTGTACGGGTCACGAAACATGACTTTAGCCAGAGGAGCTCCACGGCCTGGATCGTGGATAATATCCTTGGGAAGAAACCACATGGTTATTTATCAGAAGCTGGATGATCTCTGTGGCATTGTAGGAAAAACTCATACAATCATCTACTATTTAACCTTCACGATTCCCTTGATGTAACCATGACGTTCAGCGAAGTCGATGTGACGCAGTTTAGCAGGACCTTTTCTGTGCTTGACGTGGGCTTTGAAGACGGACCCCGCACCTTTTCTCTGTCCCCTGATCACACGTCCCATTGTGGCCTGTGTGAAACATCACATCACTGTAAAGCGTTTTTAAGTTTCCATTTAATCCTAAACGAAACTAAAGCTGTTGGCTCAGAGATGCATTAACGCGACATGCAACTGAACCAAGAGGAAACTGTTTACATGTGTTTAAATGTATAACTTTAACATGAATGTATTCAGAACAGTGTTTAACTTAACAAACACACTTTAATATACAGCTAACGCACACGGCCACCATCCTCACTTTAACACCACATTAAACTCTTAAAGTAACTATTGAGACACCCTCAAGGGTCTCATGTTTATGCCTCAGTGGCGTGTGAACATTGTACGACTAGTTGCATGCGTGGATGGTGAAGTTAAAACAATGATTTTAATCAGATTGAGCAGAGAGACAGAAATTTCCTCCCATACCTAAACCCCGTTGACGGAAAGAGGAAGAGCGAGGGGGGGATGAAGATTTTCTTCCGGTGAAACGAGGGCGTTTGAGAGCCCGGATGTGGGTTTAGTTGGTCGCCGCCTAGAGGCTGAGATGAATAAAAACACAATAATACAGTGGAGTGTGTTTTTATCACACTTACACCTCTTACAGTCAGAAACACAGTTGCTGTTAATGTGTGTTGTGCTTTAAAAGTTTCTTCAATGTGTGCATCTGAGCTATATTAGTAACTCTTATAATAACATTGTTATGTTTATGTCATTGTTATGTTATGTGTCCTGTTGTGTTTTTCTTATTATATAAAACTACTAGTTACTAGTTTTAACAACTAGTTTTCTCATCTACTAACCAAAACAAATCTATACACACGTTCACATCTACATTGTGTGTAATATGTATATTATATGTATGCATGTATAATAATACATAATGATACATAATACATATATAATATATAGTAATTAGTTTGCCTCTAGTTTTTGGTGGTATCAGTTAATTCAGTATTAGGTTTGTTGACCTTTACTTAACAAATGTAGATAATTCAATAACTGCCTAACCCTCTATATACTGTAAATATGCATTTGATATTGGTCAGGAAGTGTTTTCAATAGGTTTCAATAGGTTAACCCCAAAATCAATTCTAGAAACCCACAGGTGATGTCACAACTCATTTTATATAGCACAAAATAATTGCATTTTCTGTGTGGTAAGTAGGTTATGGAGTTTATCTGTCACTCTTAACCACCCTAGATAACATGCAGGCCTATGTCGGTAAAATGCAAGACCGGTTAGACCGTCTGTAAAAGTTGATCAGTGTTAAAAAATTGAATTAATCTCGACATTTTTAATGACAGTAGTAAGGGGGTGGGACCACAAACTCTCGCGAGATTTCCGGTCCAGTGACGTCTTTCCTCCGTTTGATCCAATGGCATTTAGCCTGCAGCGCACAGACGCCGCACACACTGGGCTGCCATTAGCACCGCGGACGGGAGACGCAGATACTGTGAAAAACCTTCAAATTTCGTGCTTTTGTTGGTCAATATAAAGGCCCAGGGGACGACAAGTCACACTCGTATTTTCCACGTTGGTCTCGGCTAAAAAAGCCCTCGGAAAAGAACAGGATTGAGAAAAAGAGCAAGTGACGTCGTTACAAAAGGAGACTTGGCTGAAATCCTTTAGTCAACAAAGAAAAGGCTTCTCGGAAATAAAGGAGTAAAATCCTCACTTATTCTCTTTAGTTATGAGTCATGTGGTCGTCGACGGTTCACACGGTCTAGATCAGCAGGTAGGTTGTGAATTTGGGCTGAAACGCGAGAGGTCCGTAATCTGGTTGATCTGTTGGCTTTGACGTGCGGGGTCCGTCTCTAAACCCAGCGGGCCGCCTATCTAGGCTGCACACTTCGCGGCCCGATGTGCTGAATTGATGCTCCCTAACGAGGCGGCGCGGCGCGGATTGAGCCGCGGCCGTCGATCCTCGTGCTCGGTGGATGAAAATTTCCGTTCGTTTATAAATTAAAATGTAATACATCGACCTGGGAAAATGTTTGTGGTTAAACGTGTAGGGTTTAAAATGCTTAAACGCCAGTTTTCGTTTCGTTTTTTTATTTTTGCGGCTTCTCCAAATGCACGAATATTGAGCTTTTAAACGCGTGACAGGTTATGAAAAATGGCTTAATAGTGAATATTTATATTCTGCGAGATATTGTAAATGAGAGGTAGCGGCTGTCGACTAGGCCCGTTTAAACCCTAGATCGTATATTTCATCGAGTGACAGGCTGGTTATAGTTAATAGTTACTTGACAATTACTAAATTATTAAATTACTAAATTATTTACCATGTAATTCACAGGGTCTGTGTGTTATTTTAAGTGCTATTTGTTACAAGTTACAAAACATTTATCCTGGCAGGCTTTTATACGTCATTTTACTATAAGTTAGGTAAACTTTATCAATAAGTTTTGTTGAATGTTACAAAACGCAAGCAGTCGTGAAAAACGCTCATTTAAAACGCAATGGCGTAAGACAACGCTGTGGTGTTTGTGTAAATCGCCATTTTATAGGCGACCATTCCCGGATTTATATCTTAATATGTATAAATACACAAACATACACGCAGCAATGATGTTTGTGAGCGTTATGTTTAGTTATTACATAAAATACTGACGGATGAACGTCTCGTGGCGTGTGAGTGACGTCACCAGCATGGGCGGAGTTTGCGCCATGTGTAAAACTAATACAAACAGGGACCGAGGGTTTTACTTAATATTGTAATTTAAACAATAATCTGATGGTTATTGAAATATATCTGCGTTTAAATTCAATTAAAATGCCGCACAGACCTCCGCTGCAAAAGCTTAAAACGTGGGTTTTACAAACCTGGAGAGGCCACACTAGAATGACACACGTTTGTTATAATATTTATACTCTTTGTCAATATACTTTAACCTTAAAACACGTTTTATTTAATTCTGCTGTTTTAAACCAGTGAGAAACAACTTAACATTGTGGATTTTTAAATCAATTTCTTGCCCTAAGAAACAGTTGTATGTTGTTGTAATTATGAACATATATAGTTTATTAAATGGTGTCTATGCTTCGTATTGTTGTGGTTTCTCCACATTGTGTGGTAAAGTTTACCTGCAGAATGTATTTAACATTACTGTTGTCTGACCCACGGTGCTGCTTCTGTCTTTCAGCTTGCTGTTTTAGACTTGAACTCGGCTGATGCGCAGGGGGCAGGCTCTGGTCGTAAGTGTATTTATATCTCGTGTCTTATTTTCAGTGCTTTTGGTGTTCTTGTGCATTCGGTGTGAATGTTGCATGATCACCGTCTTTCTCCATGTTCCCAGCTGTTTATTTTTTCATTCAAGTCCACATATAGATGTACTGTGCTGTAAATATGCATTAAAAACATCCATGTTTATTTTTTTGCAGGACGTTACATTCCTCCTCATTTGAGAAACAAAGACGTGTCAAAAAATGGTATGTCATTCTGGTTAATAATCCACTATATT
>JBAJNP010002203.1:0-50751 GCA_036877545.1 Yasuhikotakia modesta
GTTGTTATGGTCACTTAAGGCCTTGTTAATTGTAGATTAAGTGTTGTTATACTGTTGTTCTACTTTGCTTGTTGGTTGAAGTATTTCTAGTTACATTAATGAAATATAATTACTTATTTTATCTGATCTTTCTTAATCGATACACTGTATAAATATTTTAAATGGAAAAGAGATAAGAGGAGTACACATGTGAGGATACTTCCATCCAATCGGATCAATGGCGATTTTAATCTGCTTGCCAGTCAGCCTGCCACCCAACTGTTTGATTAAAACCAGGAAGAAATATGACATACCGATAAAACTGTTTGTCAGCATCTATGCATGAAAAGGTAGGGGAGGAAATACACACAGATAGAGGAGAGAGAGATGCAGAAAGGGAGAGATGGAGAAGTGGGGGATGGTGGTGTACTGACCTTCATTGTGTTTCCTTTGCATGAGCGTATGGTTCAGACTGAATCAAATCCTTACCTGCCTTATTCCTGTTCTGTTTCTCACTGTTGTCCTATTTAAAATGCATGGATACAGTGCTGTTTTCTTTTTGATGTTTGTTGTCTAAATTAGTAAATACATTTTAAAATACTTGATTAGTAATACTATAATTTATACTATAATTTATGATTTTGGTCTTTTGTCTGTTTTGTCAGTTTTGGGATCTGCTCACACTGTCAAAAAATAAATCTGGAAACATCCTTTCCTTATACCATTGCTTATAACATTTGTACCCTAGTAATTAAAGCACTTACGACCTTTACGACTTAAGACTTTTCAGGGTACAAACACATGGTCCTGAAAATTACCAATATGGAACATGAATAAGGAACATGAATCTGTACTGTACATGTGTATGGGATTACATTAAGTGCCTTACATGAAGATTGTAATGGTTTTAAAACATATCCATGTGACAAAATAAATTTAGTACAAATCTATAGTAAATTAGTTTAACACACCTCTATGATAAATATGTTTTCAATTTTTGTAACTAGTTTTGTAAAGTAAAGAAAAGGTTTCATTCCATTGTAATCTGACCTTTGACATAAGTTTGTTTATGACGTCAAAAACTATGAAATTCTAAACATAGAACTTATAATTATAATAGGTATATAATTATGCAAAATCATTGTATAAATATATTTTTAATTTTAAAATGTGTAAAAATGTTTTATAATAAAAAAACATAGAATAACTAACATTTAACTGTATTTTAGAAAAGAGTGGATACTTCTTATTAATATAGCATTTAGCAATTTAATTATCACAGTGTTGACCAAAAAGTTATAACTAGTTGTGGGTGAATGGCAGCATAAGCAAGTATGTTCTACGCAGTTCATGTATAGCTGTGAAATGATTGGAATTGTTGCCAGATATAATTCTTTAATTGAGTGAAGCACTGAACCCAATAGTTTGAAAATGTCTGTTTTTTTACCTGTAGCTATTTAGCTCTGACTGTGCTTGAGTAAATAAGCAGATAATCTTCAATTAAACCGGACCTGACCTTGCATACATCTCACCTCATTCACTGCCAATAAAATATTTGAGCTCAGAGGCCCATAGAATAATAGAAAAACCATAGAAACCATAGAATATAGAAAAAGGTTTACCAATTACACAACATTTCACAGACATATTATTGTCATTTTCTTAATGTGTACATGATTTAATTTTTTTTAAACTTTGTTTCATGTTTTCAGAATCTGTTTCTGAGTTAATAAGCACTTCACAAACAAGTATCTCATAGGTCAACCCTTGTGTGGTCTAAGAATTCTCTATACTAATTGTCCTAAGAGTAAAAAATTACCCCTCACTAAACCTCTAAAATAAGCAGCAAACTCTGTAAATGTCAAGGTTTTAAAATGGTCACAGGTCATTTTTGACCCCTAGGACAACACAACAGTTTTTTTCAACACAAGGGGTTTTGTCCAATATACAGAATCAAATGCCACATTGATCCATATCTTTACCACCCAGCAAATATATCCATCTATCAGTGCCATCATTATCAAATCACTATTAATCAGTATGACCACATTTGCCTTGAAGCTGAAAGAATTTTTGCCTTTGTTAAACCTCCAGATCTTTTACTTGTTAGACTAATGATGTTGGAGCTTACCCTGTCTACACATTAGCACAAGCTCTTTAACCTGACTGTGTCTGTCCCGTTTCCACAGAGATAACAAAACCATTAAAGCATGAAAACATTCCTATGCTGTACCTCCAAGATGAGTAGTAGTTAAAGAGATGTTGTCCAAGCAGACCTCAGTGGTCTTAAAAGACAAAAGCAACAACAAAATAGAGAGAAGCAAACCTACCATGTATTTGCAGCAGTCATTTTTAGTGTAGTAAATCTTTTTGTTAATTATCACACTGCCATTCACATAATTAAAATGTAATTAGGCTACTAATGCAACATGTCAATATAGTAT
The DNA here is from genome assembly GCA_036877545.1 of Yasuhikotakia modesta. Classification (NCBI taxonomy): domain Eukaryota; kingdom Metazoa; phylum Chordata; class Actinopteri; order Cypriniformes; family Botiidae; genus Yasuhikotakia; species Yasuhikotakia modesta. Next base: position 2,424 of record JBAJNP010002203.1, read on the forward strand.
TATGACATTTTTAAATTCTAACACAGTTCTACTAGTTTTATAGCAGGTTTTAACAGCAAAACACAATCCACACAAGCAATTCCCTGACTACCTGTGTGAACTGAAAGAAGCATTAGCATAGCTTGCTACCAAATTAAATTTAAATAGCTTGAAATAGTTTGGTACTCACATGTGTTATCAACTTGATGTTTGTTAAAAATCATTGTTATGGTTTGTGTTTTGTTTTGTTTACCCACAGTTTAAGTGGCCTTAAAGTTAAATTTATCTGTTAAGTGTTAAGAGTTTACTGCAAAAAAAATATTTTTTTGCTTTACTCCACTCCATAAAAACTTTCATTCCTTATTATTTTGACCTGAAGAAACTGGCACCTACTTTAAGACATAATAGCCATGTCCAAGTTGTAAAAATGCTGATTATTGGAACAAAGTTTATAATCATTATTTATAATTTGAGAAGTTGGGTTCAATTTTGTGGTAAATGTCAGTCTGACTTTATTGACTTTATAATTGCAATAGTTACGCAATGTCCGTAAACAGAAAGAAGAAGACCCAGCTATGATATTGCATGTGTTGGTGCTAATGGAGTCATCTAGACTTATAATCTAAATGAAAATTTCTAAATGACGATCATCATTGAGATTTACCAAGAAACCTCTATACAGGAAAACCTCTATACAGCGTCAGAGCCATTGCTAAAATGAGTAAATACCAGCAGGGCTTTGGAGAGGTGACAACACAACTCTGTGACCTGAAATAATAAAAAAGGTACTAAACAGGTAAGATGTTTCAGTGGCCCAACAGGTAGCCAACCTTTAGATTCATCCATGCAGAGGAGCACAAGCCATTTAAAAACATAACTACAAATGTTATTTCATTAACTACATTTCACAATGTAAACGATGTAAATTAAAAGTCTGCATCCACTTATCTTAATTACTACGGTTGGCATAATAATGTCAGACTGTCCTTGACTTTATTTAAGTACTACATAATTGCAAAATAATATGGTTCATCAATTGGTACTTTTATATTAATATGAACAGTACTGTGCAAAGTCTTGTACCCATTAATATTTGTTCACACTTCAAAAAAAATTAAACCAGTTAATACTATGAAAAAATACTTTCAATACTTTCTATACTTTTCAATACTTTTCTATACTCTTCAATACTTTTTTTTTCAAATACTTTCTAGCTTTTCAACAGACCCATATGTGATTTTGTCATGTAAAGATCACTAAAGTAAAGATCACTTTAGTAAAGATTACTAAAACTTTTGTCTGTTTCAACTTTTAGGCTATTGCATACTTCAAGAATTTGGATTGAATTTAAAATTATTAAAAAATAAATTGAATTTGTAATGCAGTTAATGTATGCATAAAAATCATAGTATTATGACTGAACCACACATTATATGTCAGACAGTCAATATAAAGGAGTTTAAAGGAGCCACTATTTTTTTATAGAGCTGGTCTATAATTCACCGCAATTGCCCTAGTAGTTTCAGGCTTTATACTGACCCCATCTACATGGACGGCATAATTGTATTTACTAACTGCTGCTGCTTACAAAGCTGTTTGCTAGTCCTTTTTTACCTTTTTGTTTTTCTTCTCATGAAAATAATGAACATTGGCTAACAAGTGTTGTTGGTGATTTGTGCTGATTGTCTGCTTGCAGTGCACTGGAGGCATGTTGTGGCATGGTGCTTGTGAATTGATATCCCACAGTTTATCATAAATATGTGTTTAGCAGCTGTGGGTCATTGTGATTTGTTCAATTATTCTAGCACTGCTTTTTCCACTCATGCTGTTTTCTGGCATTTGCTAAACTGCAAAGGTTTTGCCCACTATGTGTATAATGGATAAAACATGTTTTGCCACAAGTTTAACTTTAGCAACACTCACACTTTAAATATTGTTTCAGTAAAGTTGTCTTTTAGAAAGGCCTACAGCTCCAAACTTGAACACCTGATTATAAAACTGATTTGGACAGCCAACATCTGTCTGAGTTCAGAAGTGCCTGTTTGCCCCAGCTAACGTCTTTGAGCATTTTCTGGTTTGGACTGTTTCTTGGTTTTGCATTGTTAGTCCCCTGCCCTTGGACTTTTGCCTGTTCTATCGGACTACTCTTGTGTTTTGCCACCTGCCCTGACCTGTGTTGTTCCTGTTTGCCATCTTTGACCTTTTCCTGTACAACCATGATTTTATTTAATAAAGCGCTACGAATGGATCTCCCCGTGTTTGTTCATTCATTGATTAATGATCTTTAAAATTTCTCACAATATTGTGACACATTTTTGAAAATGGAGGTATGATTTATGATTGGCTTATGTTTTCAAAAACTTTGCTAAAATAGATGTTATGTCGGAAATGGATATAATTGTTTTGGAACAGGGCATGATGATATTGGAGCCTTGAAAAAAGAAGTTGACAATTTTAGTGACATTTTTTTATTTAAATAGTTTTATGTACAGAACCAAACTGAATAACTTGTTAAAAGAGTAACATAATTGGGGCATAATATAATCTATTTCAATCTATAATCTATTTCAATTTCAAACATAACAGCCTAGCAAGGATGGCAATGGTTGTTCCTGGTTGTTCCTGGCTCACAAAGCAGCTGTACAAATGTAAACAAAATATCCATAGATATTTAAAGTATGATAACAAACTTGAAATGAAACAAACTTGAAAAGAAAAAAGATTGGGGAGGGCAAGTTCTCCTCTGGCAAGTTAAAGCTGCAGTCTGTAACCAAGACTATGATTGGTAAAGTATGAAGCTAAATGAAAAGTGGGAAGAGACCTTCTGGTGATTATGTAAATATTTTAAATAGGAAAAAATAACATGGTAGTAACATGGTGATAAGTACCATAGGTTACTGATAGCAGCTCTAACAACAATCTGCTGTTACAATACTGGTGCTAAACCATGGCCATGATACAATCAGAAAGTTTTGATAGATTAGAAATATCGTCATTTTTAGAAGATATGTATAGTTGGGTGTCATCAGCATAGCAATGTAAATTTATCCCAAGGCTTCTAATTAGATTTCCTAATAGAAGCATATAGATTGTGAAAAGCAGAGGGCCCAAAATAGAACCTTGAGGGAGGCCATACTGGACTGGCATTAGGGCAGACGATTCCCAATTTATGTGTACAAACTGATAACGGTCGGACAAATACGATCTGAGCCACTGCAAGGCCTGCCCTTGAATGCCCACCTCATTCTGTAAACAATCCAACAGCAAGCCATGATCTATGGTATCAAACGCTGCACTAAGATCCAGCAAAACTAGTAGTGACATGTATCCTTTATCAGCTGCCAGGAGTAAATAATTTGTAATTTTGACCAGAGCAGTCTCTGTACTGTGATGTAGTCTAAACCCAGACTGAAAAATTTCAAAAATGTCGTTTCTCAGTAAAAAAAGCAGACAGTTGAGAAAATACAACTCGTTCTAGGATCTTTGACATAAAAGGAGTATTTGAGATTGGTCTATAATTCGCAAGTTCATTTCAGTCCAGCTGAGGTTTCTTTAACAGCGGCTTAATGACTGCTAGCTTAAAGGGGCTTGGGACATGACCTAGGCACAGAGATGAGTTGTGATGTTCAAGAGATACTCCTGAATTTCTGGTAGTAGCTCTAACAGTAAGGTGGTTGGTATAGGGTCTATGAGACACGTAGTTGGTTTCGATGACCTGATAAGTTTATTGAGAGTGTCCTGGCTTATAGGTGAAAAACAGTCAAACTGTTCCTGAGGGGAAACATTTACCAACACTGAATTATCCAAAACCGTCACAGGCCGCATGAATTCAACCATATTATGTATATTTAAAATTTTTTCTTTAAAAAAGATCATAAAATTGTTGCTCCCCAAGTACCACAGTCCTTCTATCTTTGACTTTTTTTAATTTTAAGTGGTGCGACCGTATCACTCAACAAGTCTAAATCACAGTTTTACCAGTACTGGTAAAACTGTGATTTAGACTTGTTGTTAGAGTTTCTAACTCTATAGCAGTTTCAGGTGGATTTAGTAGATTAGATAGGTGGGCAGCGTACTAATAAAGCTGTTTTTAATGTTAGTTTCTGCCCTTACGAAAACGCGGGACATTATGGTCGAAGTCACCAGAGTTGATTATCCAGGAAATTAGATAGTGGTTGGTTATTTCATCACACTATGATTTCTATATTTATGGTGTCAAGGCCATAAGACTGGGTATGGTTAGAGTATGGTTAAAACAATGGGTGGGTAAATTAAATACATATAATGGGTGGGTAAATTCTCGTTCAAGATTGTGGGTACCTGTGCTGCGATATCAAGCACACCCACGCCGAGAAAGCAGTATGTGCGCACCTTACCTTTATCACAGGTGGCGTGAACATGGCGGACAATGGAATCTCCGATTATCACAGAACTGACTACTCTCTCAGGAGCGGAGCGCTTTGCGGCAGCGGGCACGGAGATCGGTGGCATTGGAGATAGCCTGGGTCCTGGACCACGCCTTCGGCTGGTGGTGTTTGGGCACCGGGGTGAAGGTCATGATGCCTGGTCGTGTGGCGGCCCTGCCCTTGGGGATAGACTGCATAGGAGTGTTAGCCGAGATTAGCTTAGATCTAGCCGTGAACTTACCACGAGGAAGGTTTCCAACAAGCTTTTCCGCTCAAGCAGCTGTGCCTGCCTCTCGAGAAGGTCCTTCATCATCTTCTCAATATTTTTAAGTTCCGCCCAAACTGTGTCCAACTCGAACGAGTTGTCACCTGCAGACAGAGGTGAACAAATATCTGAAATAGTAGCCATGCTTTAGGAAGATCCGCTAGAAAGCCATTAGCGCGTATTGACTAAAGGTTTTGTTGAAACAGAGGTCGGCGATAATTAGTATTACTAGTCTAGTCGGAAGCAATATGGAATGTAGCAGATAAGCTTAATAATTTGCAGATTATAACAGAGTATAACAGAGCTTTAACTCCACACAAGACCACGCAGCAACAGCAAACCGGAAACCTACTGTGGAACTCAAGTGGAGTTCCATACTGCCTTTAGTATAACCACACTCTAAATCAGCGTGAAATCAGTCCAATGGGGGGCAATACCTCATAGACGGAGTGATGTCACGACCAGGAATCTGCTACCCGAGAGGTAGCAGATTCAGCATATCTGTAAGCACTTACAGCACTGACAGATATGAAATTTCATATCATGATTATAGTGAACAAAGTTATCCCGATTATCATGATATTATCATGATTTTGATAAAATGAGTTGAATATGTTCAAAAAGAACGGATATACATACTGAAAACATTTAAATAAGTTTTATATTTGAAAATCAGCAAACAACAAATTCAATTGCACTTTGTTTAAGCATAAACATAAAATTAACATTAAAATTAAGTGCTGAGAGGTACACATTCTGGTTTACATGTCTGGTTTAAGTAGTGCTCTTTGAGGGGAGACAATGTGTCCACTGGCACTGAACACTCTCTCTGAAGGCCCGCTGGTTGCTGGGATGCACAGAAGCTTCCTGGCAACCCTGGCAAGGTGAGGTAGTTCTAATGCATGGCCCCTCCACCACACAAGTGGATCCTCTTCTGCTGGAAGTATCTAAAAAAAAAATATGTGTTTCTCTTGCGTCACACTGATATGTTAGCTGGAAAGGATTTACCAGATTTTTTAACGTTTTAATGGTAATTAAATTTTAAATGATAATACTAACCGTCGGGACATTTTATCGTGATTTATCATTAAACCGGTAATCGTTTCATCCCTAATTCAGAGGGGTCCTCCCCACCCTGGTGGGCCCAGCCAGGCTCTGGTCTAGGAACAAGAAGTGGTTTCTCTGTTAAGGAAGAAGGCCATTGAGGTGGTCCCTCCTCAGCTGAGGCAAGCAGGTTTCTACAGCCATTATTTTATTGTTCCCAAGAAGGGTGGGGGTCTGCATCCCATCTTGGATCTCAGGCTCTTAACCACTCAGTCAGACAACTGAAGTTCAAGATGCTCACAAGCAGGTCATATCCCAAAATAGGGGCTATGAAAAAATGGTCTGAAGACTAGTCTGTCCTAAAAGACGCCTATTTTCAAATCCCTATCCTTTCTCAGCACAGGAAGTTCTTGAGGTTTGCGTTCATATCGACCATACAGACCTTTGGAACCTTTGGGTGTGGCCCCTGAGGGGGTACAACTCTTAGCTTCTGGTCTATCAACTGAGGTTGTTGAGATCATCCTTCAATCTAAAGCTCCATCTACGAGAAAACTGTATGCCCTAAAGTGGAACTTTTCACTTCTTGGTGTAGAGATTGCCAATTTAAATGCCCTGTTGGTATAGTCCTGGGATTTTTGATGACATGATGTAAGGCGGGATTGACTCATTCCACCCTGAAAGTTTATGTGGGGGCTTTCTGCTTTCCACATCTCTATTAAGGGATCTTCAGTGGGTAGACACCCTTTGGTCATATGTTTCCTCTGCAGTGTGCTGAGGCTGAGGCCTCGAGTACGATCCCAATTCCCTCCTTGAGACCTGGATGTATTCTTTCAAGCTTTATGTGCTCCTTCTTTATGTGAGCCTATCTCTCAGATCTCTGATCTGCATTTATCAGCCAAAGTGGCCTTCCTTCTATCTACCACCTCTCTGAGGAGGGTCAGTGATCTTCAGGCCCTTTCTGTGGCCCCTACATATCTAGACTTGTGTCCAGTTTGGCCAAAGTACTTCTATACTCGTGAGCGGGTTATGTGGCTAAGGTCCCTTCATCCACACCACGGCCAGTTGTACTCCAGGCTTTCTGTCCTCCTCCCTTTCGGGATCAAGACCAGGAAAGGCGTAATTGTATGTGTCCAGTGTGAGAACTGCACACTTGCATCCACAGAGCTGCCCTTTGGAGAAAATCTGACCAGCTTTTGGTCTGCTTTGGCCCACACAAGAGCGGCCAGCCTCCTTCTAAGCAGACACTTAATTGCTGGATTGTTGAGGCAATCCATATTGCTTATGAGTCCTCTGGACGTCCCCCTCCTTTGGGAACCAAGGCTCACTGTACTCGAGGTATGGTGGCCTCTAAGGCCCTTTCTGCAGGTGTCCCAATTCAGGACATCTGCGATGCTGTCGGATGGTCCACTCCCTTGACCTTTGTCAGTTTTTATGGCCTTGATCTTCAGGCCTCTACTACTACAGGCCTCTGTCCTGACTCCCTAAGTTGGACTCGACATAGGGCAGGGGTCCATTCACTATGGTGGAGTTGGCATCTCTTTCCCATAGTGTTTCGACACAGCTTGAGTTCCTGAAAGGGAACGTCTCAGGTTACGTGTGTAACCCTGGTTCCCTGAAGGAAATGAGACGCTGCTTATCGTTCTATACTTCAGGCACCTCCTGCACTCACTTCTTTCAGGGAAGAAGTTAACCCGTTTATTACATAGTAAACTTTGTTTACTATGTAATAGTTAAACTATGTAATAATTACACATTTACTATGTAATGTGGCAGGGCTGAGTGAGCAGGGATATAAAACGATGCCCCAAGTTTAAAAGACGCTAGAAAGCTATCTGTTCCCTGGTTAGGCGTTGTCGCTGAAGGCTCCATCTTTGCCCTCTAAAGCACTGCACACCACTTCAGTGCTCATGGGCAGGGGGTACACAGCTGCACACCATGGGAGTTGCAGGCATACAAAGCAGGGACGAGGAAGCCTGAGGAGGATCTGAGTTTAGAAGAACCACTGACTTCCCCTAATGTGCTACTAAGGAGACAGTGTGGTCTATGACAGCCTTGGTGGGGGTTGAGAGGCTTTTATAGTTGACCTTGTCCCAAATAAAAGATAAAGGTCTTGACTATTACAGGTGAGCCCCATCTTAACCTGCCATCTCGGGTCTTTCAGGGCACAGCTGCCTCAAACAACTGCTCCACTGAGTGTTTGCCAGTGGTAGCCAGCATGGGGGAAGTGGTACCTCTATGGAGGCCCCTAGAAAGTTCAGACTGGTCGCTCCCTTCAGGGCTTTCTTTCCAATGCACCTACTAGGACTTCCTTTACAGGCACTATTCACTCCAAACATGCCAGAGGCCAGTCTCAATTGACTGGTCCCCTTAAAAGACCATCTGGCAGCCTGGAAAAGGTGCATACCTTCCTTCCTGAGGAAGTTCCTTAGGTTTGCTTTCAGGGGCTTGCCAATTTCTAATTCCTCCTTTCAGCCTAGTACTCTCACCCCATACTTTCACAAAAGTTTTGGATGCAGCTGTGGCTCCTCTGCAATACCAGGGCATCCCCATATCGATGATTGGTTGATATTAGCTCACTCAGAGCAGTTGGTTATTCGACATTTAGATGTAATTCTAAACCACATTGGGGTTCAGATTGAGCATTGTGAAAGGTGTGCTTTCTCCAGTGCAAAGGTGTTTCTTGCTCTAAAGGATTTTCTCTCTGACCTAAGAGTGTTATTTCGCACCAACACAGCGATGGTCTCCCACATCAACCTCCATGGAGGTCTGCGTTCAAGCCTTGGTCTTGTTGGGAGGAGTTCAAGTACATAGTGAAACTAAAATTCTCGAGGTGAACCATGGTGCTACAAAATAACAGCACAACACAATACAGTGACTACTGGGACAGACAAACCTGACAATTTTACACAGTTCAAGGCATCTGTACGTAGTGCAAGTACACTCTTAATTAATATTTTTTTAATGCAATGTTCTTTAGGGTTTTGGTGTCTTTAATTAAAAGGGTTGTCTGCCTACAAAATAGAAAAACTGTAAATTAGGGAGGAGCCGGAGGAAGGAGCCAGGGGAGACCCAGGAGGGAACCAGGATGACGGAACCCAGGAGAAAGCCTCAGGGACCAGGGAGGAGCCGGAGGAAGGAGCCAGGGAAGAACCAGCAGGGAACCAGGACGACAGAGACCAGGAGAAACCCTCTTGGACCAGGGTGGAGACCTCGGCGGAAGGAGCCAGGGAAGAGCCAGCAGGGAACCAGGACGACAGAACCCAGGAGAGACCCTCTTGGACCAGGGAGGAGACCTCGGTGGAAGGAGCCAGGGAAGAGCCAGGAGGGAGCTGCAGCAGGAGGAGCCAGTGGAGACCCAGGCCACAGTCGTAATGGCCACCCCCTGTGTAGTTGAAGGAGGTAGCCCTGGAGGTGGAATGACTGACAAGGAGGAGCTAGGGGACATACGGGACTGGGCAGAGACGAGGGAGCTAGGGGACATGGCAGAGCCGCAGGGTCAGAGGGTCGAGGTGGAGTCCAGGTTGCTGAAGTTGGAGGAGGTGAGGAGGGATCCAGACCCAACATCACTGGTGACTGGCAGACCTGCGGCTCACCCACTGCACAGGTGGTAGGCTGAGGGTGAGCTGTGGGGCTGTCAACGAACAGCGGTGTAGATAGCGGAGCATCACAAGAAACAGGACAGTCCAAGATAGGGAGGGTGGGAAAACTTCAGGGGTAGCAACACAGTCACATAAGTCAATTAGGTCCAGTGCAAGCTCACCCTCAGCAGAAGTGCAGTGAGCGAAGCTTCCCTCATCATCCGCCGCAAGCTCCTCAGCCAGCTCACGTCCCAGGTCCGGAGCTGTAGGCTCCAAGTTGCTCGGAGGCGCCGTTGCTCCTTCCACTAACGACTCCTCAATGGCTAGGGGCTCAGGCTCTCCTGTCTCGACAGCCTCAGGCTGGGGCTCTGCATATCTGGATGGTAGAGGGTTGGGCACTGGGTCATGAGTGGAGCTGGCGCCCGGGTCGACGGCCACCACCGTCATGGGTGACCCACAAGACACCGGCACCCACTCAAGGAACTCCTGTAGCGTCATCTGAGGACCATTCCCGGACAGCTGTGCGTGCGTGGCGGCATTTAGAGTGCCGATATAATACGCGCAAAGAGCGTCGTCCGGGAGGTTGTAAATTTCCGCCAGCATCAGAAATCTGGCGGAATGGACCTCGAGGGGATGCTCCTCCTGCTTTAGCAAGAGGATCAGGAAAGTTGGGTCTACATCGTGGTTAAAAACAAAAACGAAACTAAAGAAGCGGTTTAAAATGTTTAAACCTAACGCTCTTACTGTTGGGTCGGTTATTCTGTCACGGGTGGCTGCGCGACTGAAACAAAGAGAATGCGGAGGAACGGAGATAACGTCAGAAACGGTTTATTTCAAAAACCAAAACGCAGGCACACCGTTACATACAAACGTAAAGACAATACAACGACGATAACCGACCAAGAAAACAGAAACATGAACAACTTGAATGGGGAAACCAATCAACAGAAAAGGTGAACACGATAACAAAAACACAGGTGAGGAAGATTAACGAAAAAGAGAAACAATGGGAGAAACCAAAACATGGGCAAAACCATAAAGTTCAAGGGGGGAGTGTGACACTTTAGAGGTGCCTGATTTAAAAAGAGTAGATCCAAAGCAAATACATTTTTCCTTGGTTTAATTTATTGTAAATAGGTTATTGCTATATGAAAAATAATTCTATGTAAACTGAATTTAAAACTGTGGTCCTACGTTTTAAAGTACACTAAACCAACACACCAGTTAACACCAGCAATAGCATTAACACCAACAGAAGATATTATTTATTTTTTAAATAAATCATTTTTAAATTGCAATACATAATGTATATAATGTATTGATTTTTACTGATATATATTCATATTTTTTCTGCCTTTTAAGACACTAATATATTCTACTACAAAAAGTACAAGTCAAACACAGGTGCAGATTTATAGGTATTTTGCCAAACCAGTTTTCCTGTCTGTGCAGACATTGTGTTGATCACCTTTGTGTAAAAAATAGCAGATATATGTATATAGATTATATTTGCAGTTCTTGCATAGAAGATGCAGGGAGAGGGAGAAAAGCCCATGACCATGAAATAATTTCAGCATCTCTCTCCCTTGAGACCTCAGGCTGTCTGAGCCAGTCTTCCGCTTTCTTCGGTCTCCTTCTTTCAGACCAATTCAAATCTTCCCCTCCCCCATTTTGTCTCCTGACTGCTGGTTGAAGCTTAGTGTCTTTTATTCCAGTGGAGAAGCTGTACTGCAGTAAGTGCTGCAGCAAACCGTCACATTAGAAGTTTGATAAATTAGCACTATGACTATATATATATATATATACACATTATACATTATAAAGCAAATAAAGCTTTATTGTTTGTAAGCTTTTTTTTTACTGTTCATATGATGGGATTTCCATTCAATCAAATGTGTACAATAAATGGAAAAGCATTTGGAAAATTATTAATAAATATATTTATGTTAAAAATAGATGTCTACAAATTTACAACGCCGCTATCTGGTTATTTATGGTGTAGAAAACACCAATATAACCCGTTACAGCAGTTCCACCTTAAGAGCGGAACCTTAACAGATTATCTCGGTTATTTCACTGCCACTGAGCCGGCACTAATAGTCCGAGGCAGATATTGAAGAGTAGCGCAGGGCCGTGGAGATCTATTAGAAATTCCCATCTACACGGCTCATACATATTGATTTCTGACACCAAGCAGCGCTGAAAGCCCCACGGGAATAATATATTTAGCAGGGCTGGCAGTAAGGAGGTCACAGAGTGCATAAAGATTAACCACTCAGCCCCTTGACAGGTTTGTGTGTGCATGCATGTGTGTCCACACACAAAACATGTCTGTTTCCTTTCGTTGGTTTTCAGCATTTGAAACGGTGAGCATTGGAAAAGCAACAATGACACGTAAGAAACAGACAAATACTAATACTTATTTACATCATCAAATGGAAAAACATTGAAATATAAAGACATATATACCTAACTGTATTTTTCATGTCTGATTTACCTCTGTTCATAATTTAAAAAACATTACTGAATTTGTGTCCTGATATTGCTTGTTCACACCCTTTGTGGTATTTGTGTATGCATCTTTGGTTTTTCGTTGGAGGTAGCTGTGACTGTCTGTGTTTTAGTCACATGCAGTGCTTTTCTGCACTGATGAGCTTGTCCAGGTGAAAGAGTAATTACTTCAAAGAGACAATGAGTGGTGGGAGCAAGACAGCAATCTGTGGAGGAGGGCTTTACTCTAAAATGAGAGCACTTAACATTACCCCCGCCCCCAGATCTTGACACATACACATTGCAAATTTCCTCATATTTCTTTGATTGCTCCTACTGTATGTCTACCTTATTTTAGCTCACTTATTCATACCTCTCTCATATATTGACAAATGTGCCTTCAAATGTATTGCAAAAATGACTAAGGCCTGTTTTACAGGTCTGAGTAAATGCAGGCCTGCTTGGTGATTTAGTGGCTGGTGGTTTCAAGGTAGGAATCAAGCAGTATCAAGGTATCAAGCAATGAAATAACTATTCCTTGATCATTTGATAAACAACTCTCTGGCATTGCAGTATTTCATAAGGATGATGACATTTTGAAATGGTCAGAATATATGAACTATATGTATAAAAGTAATTACAGAACAGTTCAGTCTAAAGGCCTATTCACATCAAATTTGAGGCGAACACAGCAAAAAAGTCTATGCACACCAAAACATGTTCACGTTATTTCAGTAGGTGGCACTCATTCACAACTAATTTTATGCCAGTACAGCAAAGGGTGGAACACACAGATCAGGTGGTCTGTTATTGGGCTGTTATAAGAGAGCCAAAGCTCTGCTAGAGAACCACTGGATGCAGGAAATGAAAGCTCAAGAGACCCAGTTTCAAGTAATAAGAACTTATTTCATGCAAATGTGGTGGAGGAATTCTGTTGGGAATAATTGTGCAAATAAGAAACACTTAAGGCTTACATGGATTTATGTGCTGAGAACAAGGTACAGCCCTTACAAAAATTAACTATTGTTGTACCATGGTTAAAACAAAACAATACAAAACAACACCACGGTTGCTATCGCGATACCATGTAAACCACAAATTAACCATGATTCTACTACAGCAGCCATAGTATTTCTAGTAAATGTGTAGTTAAACAAATGCTAATCAATACATGGTTAATTTTGGTTAAGGATGCGGCAGGTAACTATTCTAGTAATTGTGAATATTACAGTAACCCTTATTTTTGACCCTTTTGTTGAGCGTCCAGGAGACTACAGACTCTGTAGACCATCAAATGCCATCCAATTCAAGTTGGAATGTAGGAGAAGGATGCTGCTCAACAGTTGTAGCAAGGACACATGAATAAAAGGCCAATATACCAGGGACTAAGGACTTTCCATAGGAGTTGGAGCCGGAGATCTTGAGTAGACAACCAAACTTTTTGGGAGGACCTTTTGCCCTGGATACCGGCCTGTTTTTTATTTCATGGTCTTATAAAGATGCCGTTTGGACCTGATAGCTCTTACACATCCATTAGTTCACAGATTGTGGATTCAAGGGTTCTCCACATCAAAGGAAGAGTGATGGTTGAAATCCCAGGACACAATCAAAGGGAGTCATCCCAGTGAAAGGATTATGAAAGGGGATTGTGAATGCGAGTGAAAGGCTAACATCTTCTCACATAAAAAATGAATATGGTAGATGAATCATAACCACAGTGCTTCATCTATATGCTCCTACATGCCTTGGTTTTAAGAGAGAGAGATTGGATAGACACAGGGACTTTAGGAGGGAACTTTAATGTGTGTGTTATGGTATTCAATGGGGGCAGACTTAGTCACCCACGCATATCTCTGTGCCAAAACCACAGTATTAAGATAAAATAATAAAATACATTTACATGACCTCATTGTTCAGCATTGAATAGGGAAATTGGCATATGACTTTCATTTGGACTAATAAATACATTACTTTTCAATGTTAAGACAATGTGTGCATACTTTGACAACAACCAAAAACCATGCCCGTAAGTTTAGGAAAGTATAACAGCAGTGCACATGGCATGGAACCAAGCTAAACCCAGCAAGTGTATTGTTTAAGCAGGAAGTTCAATTCATTGAAATCTTGAAAGAATTGCTTCAGCTAAAGAGGGTAAGATGGACCCATCTAATACAGCAACTCTGCAGGGTTTAAAGACCCAGAACTTTTGGCCATGCAATGTTATGAACCTCTAGAGGGACTACCAGCAGTATATACAAAGATCTTTCGTGGGTTGCTGGATCCTTATACGGCTTGCCTAAAGGGACTCTGGGAGAATACAGTCAAGAAATCAAGGCAGAACAGGTCCAAGGAAAGAGGACTACTTTTAAGTCAGTGCATAACATGGAAAGCAGAGCACCACACTGGAGCAATTAATAAACCATCTGGTTGAGCCACTTGTCCTTTAATTTCTAGACTTTTCACTAGTGTTAATTCTTCATATTGAAGATTCAAATCAAGGTTTGGGTGCTGTATTATATTAAAACCAAGACAGGAATCCCTGTGTACAAACAAACCTTTAGAGGGAGCCCTCATCTGAATACTTTACTTGTTATGTCCTGTTTTCTGCCACATAATTCATGAATTTCATTTCATTCATTTGGCAGATGCTTATATCCAAATGTAATAAAGTTATACATTTGATTGGCACTTGTTTTCCCTGGGATAAAACCCACAACCCTTGTGCTGCCAGCGCAATGTTTTACCAATTGAGGTACAGGAACATAAGTTCTTCTCTTGTTTTTTCCTGCTACCATGTATTTAAGCCTTATGTTTCCACGGACATTTCAGAATTGTTGAATTGGCATATAAATATGTATATATATATGAACAAGCAAACAAACCAGACAGGGGAAATCCAAAAGATGTAAACGGTAGGCAATGGAGTGAGTGAGCCATGGTGAGAACCATGGTGAGTCCACGGTTTAAATAGTCTTTGCACAGGAAATTAACATGGTGACCTGGAAGCAGAGGGAGCAAGGGTTCAGTACTCTGGAGACAGCTCCCTCTGCTGGCATGGCTGAATGGGGTGACACCATTTTGGAAAAAATGTTTTGTTTGTTTAATAAATGTTTAAAAATCAAAATATAGATTTGAATTTTTTATGTTATTTCAAAAACACACTATGATATCTTACAGTTTGAAATAGAAATTATTAGTTTTCATAAAAACCTACTATTGAGAAAGAAAACACTGTTTTTCTCAATTTAACAATTTTGAATTTATCCCGTTTTGGAACCAAACTCTTTATATTTTGTTCTGTCAACGCTGCACTGCATGGCTAAGAAGCATAATATAATTCGCTGATTATCTACAAGGCCCTGAATGCTTTAGCTCTCACCTGATTGAGCTCCTTCAATCAGAAAATTCTGTCCAGTTGATAACACCCAGCTTTCTGGTCAGTTAATAAAATCTGTTGTTTTTCCAATTTATCTTCCATGTTAAGTGGAAGATAAATTTGAAAGAATCCCTAAGTAAACTGTTTTTGCATACAAGAGTACAAAGTGTGATGTCATAAGAAATTTTCCCCTAGAAATTTTACACCGAAAGGGTGCATAGGCAAGTTATGTGACTATTGGGTGAGGATCCATACTGATGTGAGGCAGATAAAAGATGCTGTGCCCATTTATAGAGTTAATCCAGGAGTAGGAAAGGGAAGAACTAGAATACTACACTCTTGATACCTGCCTGCTGAGGAAAGTGCACCATGAAAAAGATGTTAATCTGCAAAACAAGATAAGATAACAAGAAATAACTGACACAGGAAATAACTGAACATTGAGAAGAGGATGGCAATGGATTGTGACTACTACTTAACTATCCATTTGAATAATGGCACTGACCAACTGGAAGGAATGATGAGTGAACTGAAAGAACAGACTGATGATTTAGAATGTGTTTGGTGATGTTGTGGTGCCTACTGAGGAGGTAATTCTTGCTTTAAAAAATGAATAGCAATGAGTAGGAACTTGTCCAAGCAGAGAAGATAAATCAGGATGGCATTGTGAATTCTCATTTACTAGAAATTAATGTAAGCCTTTTTATTTGCTGTAGAAGTTTTCCTTGTTTATTCTGGTAAGTGTGTACATTCCTCTTGACGTGTGAGTGAGTGGGTTAAACTGTTTTAGAGCACGAATATCACTTTATTCCACAAGCAGCCCTGGGACTTTCTGTTCACTGCCTGGTTCATCTTCTACCAGCTTATAAGCAGAAACTTAAATCTGCTAAGCCTGTAGTAAGATCTAAGATTTAAGAGATGGACTAATGAAGCAAAGCAGGATTTTCAAGCCTGCTTCGACTGGGGAGGTTTTGAGGCTGCTGCCACTAACCTGGATGGATTCACTGACACTGTGACATCCTCCACCAGTTTTTGTGAGGACCTATGTGTTCCAACCAGGACTTATTTAACATTTAACTACAACAAACCTGGGTTCTGTGCAAAACTAAAACAGCTTGCGAGGCCAAAGAGGAAGCCTTCAGGAGCGGGGACAAATACTAGTATAAATAGGCCAAATACATACTGAATAGAGAAAAATGGCTAAGAGCTACACCAAAAAGCCGGAAAACCAGTTCAGCATGACCCAACTTGTGTGGAAGGGCCTAAAAGCCATCACCAATTACAAGTCACCATCCCCCTGCACTGTGAAGAATCAACTCTTAGTTGATGATCTGAATGAGTTGTACTGCAGGTTTAAAAAGCCTGGTCTGACTCCCCAGACCCTCCCTGACCACGTTCCAACACAGCCATCAACACCTTGCACTCCCTCCTTCCCCCATACTACCTCTCAGCCTGCACTTAAGATCTGTGTGGATGATGTACGGACAGTCTTCAGGAAACAGAAGGCAAGGAAAGCCAAAGGTCTAGAAGGTGGCTCTCCAGCCTGGCTCAAATATCTTGTCATATCTTTACATACATATATCTTTATCTTTACATAATCAATAGATCACTGGAGCTGTGTAAAGTCCTGTCCCTTAAAAGCTTCACCATCATCGCTGTAAGTTAAGAAGTTCGTTTTCTCGTTGGTAATTGTACATAATCTTAGTTGGTGGCAGTAATCGTTTACATGCTTATCTAGTGTGTTTTCTTAAATGTGATGGTACAATGTGAGTGGTTGCTTTGTCATAAATTTGTTTACTGAAATTAAACAAACAGAAATTTAACAAACAGAAATTTCTGTTTACTGAAATTATTCTGCTTACTGAAATTATTTTTTGTTTATTGTGTGAGACCACACCTCTGTGTTGCAATGTGTGGACAGAAACTCAAAATGCATAGTATAAATACTTGCAGCTCTCATAAAGAAATCCTCTTTTCTTTGATTTATAGGTTTATCCCACTTTTCTCAAACTGATTAAAATTTCAATTAATTGGGGCCTTTTTATTCCGATTAAGCTGTGTATTTAGAATGTTTTAATTCAGATTGAACTGAATTGCACATGTAGGGTGGCAGACCAATGGTGAAACCATGGTGAGTCTATCTGCACTGCCGTTGAAAGTCCCTGACTAATGTTGACCAAAGTGAAAGTCCTTGAGGTCCAAGAACCACATGGTGATATACGGTCATGCTATACATGCAACTTCTTTCTTGGGTGAACCTTCTTTCTTGGGTGAACCATCCCTAATTTACCTTCTCCCACATTTTTCACTCTGACCACTCCGAGACTACTGGGTTGGCAGTGCTGTTGCCTCTGGCTTCCAAGCCCATCAAATCTAATCCAAGAAGCATAGAAGTGGAGGTCAGGTAGAAGGCAGTCTAATGGGGTACACACCCAGTGAAACAGATTTTGGCTTAGGGTCTATCACTTATTACCAATATTGCATTACAATAATTTATTCTTTAGATCATAAATGATTAAATCATTTTCTACTATTTTTTCTACAAATGCTGAAAATGCTTGTGTCCTGTTTTACAGCTTTGCAGAAATCCTTGCAGAAAATTTAACAGCTTTGGACAGGTGTGTCCACCCTCTGATTTTTCAGAGCTTTAGCAATTCAAATAATGGCTAAAAATATCCAATATCCAGAAATTCAAATATATGGCAAAGCAAGGCATTTTTAACGTTTTATAAAAGTAGTACGCTTGTTGTGCTTCTTCTGATAAAAATAGTTGAAATAGTTTTTTAGGCCAGCTATTCCTTCTCTCTTCCCCATCACTTCCCATCTCTGCTATATTGTCCTAGCCAAAAAGGCAATGACCAAAAACATAAACCTTTAAGTTGCCTTTAAATTTAGTTTTTGCCATCAAACTTTACCTCCTGGATTTAGAGAGATTGAAAAAAAACATGTCTCAACAGACTATTTATACTTGTCACCATGGGTCAAGCTCATTATATAAATTAATATAAATATAAATTTACGTAATGAATCTGTATTGCCACAGATAATATCTGCGCAATTAATTTTTATTACATTTTAATACCTTTCAGTGCCTGTATGTATTCTTTACAATAAACTCTAACACTTTATGATGTACCCTGTGCTCTGCCTTCTGTTTTTATTTTATTATGTAGGGTTCTGGGGCCTTTAAGAACACAACAGTGATTCATCATTTAATTATGATTTGACAAGTGCTGTTGCCTCTCGATTCCTAGTGTCTAGCTCCTTTTCAATTCACAGCACTGTCAAACTGTCATGCACTCTCCTGGGATTAATTCATGCTGTCTGTCTTTGCGAGCCTGCTGGTGCTCCCAGGGCGGCGGGTGCATGATACTGTCAATGAACACAGCAGCTGACACATTCTCAATAGCCACACAAATGTCCACCCCACACCCCCATTTCTTTTGCTTTACCCTCTCCCCTGGAAAGAATTACTGCCACAAATATGTACACAAATACAAAGAATCATCAAACATGATGAGCTCATAAAAACATTAACTGTCATGTAAAAAAATACTGATTTACAATATATGGAACTAAATATGTACAAAGTATTACATTTCTCCATGTATTGTTTGTCTATTTTTTTATCTATTTTTTTTATATTTCATGAAACATGAAATAACATACACAAGGATAAAGCTTTGGCACTATGAATGCATACACTTTTGCAATGTTGAAAAAACAGTCACATCAACATTCTAAGAATTTACATGAGCCTCTGTGTAAAAGAGAGAAAAAGAATGTTAAGTAATATGCAAGATGTTTTGCATCTGTTTTTGTGAGTCATCTTCAAAACATTCTGTTACAATTAGTTAATACAATTCCTGGAACCTATAAAACAGCCCCTCCTTGTCTTTTTGCCTTCTAATCTCATTCCCACCATGACTTACCACCCCCTAAACTCATCTTCATCACTCACTAACCCCTAGTTTAAGATGCAGACAGAACACTCACATACTGTTCGCAGACTGTCTGATGCATACTCATCCTTTTTTATTCTTTTTGATAAGCTGGCTTTAGACAATTTTTCCCATTCAAGTTTTGGTCCACTGTTAAACAATGTTGTGCTTAAAAAACACAAGCTGCTACACTGAGCAGTTTAAACCAAGAACAAGACAAAGTTTGCTAAATTTGACGTCAAATCCTTAAAGGTTATTCAGAGTTCTGTCTGAGAAACTTACAGCGACAAATGGAATTTTATGTAGCCTACTATATATATGCAGGTCATAGTCTGTTACAAATAAATCCATACACATTTACCAATAATTTCTTTAGCTGTGTCTGTATATCAATGTGCGGAAACTGCTGTGCTTTTTATTATATAAATGTAAAATTTGTTGTAGCTAATTTTTGTTAGTATCATGGTTTATTACTACATTGCAATTTAATGAAAATTTAATAAAATTTGTATCAGGACATTTCACAGAATAACAACTGCAGCAGTCCATGACCTCAGGTTTAGTAAAAGGGGTGTGATGCAACAAGACAATGTTTTAAGCACACAAGTAACATCATATTTAAATGTTTTGCAAAGTAAAAGTCCTGACCTTAACCCATCTGAGATGACCAGATGACCAGAAGAGAGCTATGCAATTAAGATGATTCAGGAATATTGAAGAACCATAATAGATTTGTGAGTGGTCCACATTAGCCAGAGTTTATCACAATTCACACAAGATCAAGTGTGATTTATGAAACGATGTGTACACTGCCAATCCAATCCCCAGAAAAGGAATTTCTCGCAAAATCAGTTGGAAGCCACAATGCTCCATTTTAATCATGTGAAAATACTGTTGAAAAACAATAAAAAAATGTTTTTCTTATTTTGTAGGTAATTTTAAAGAACAGACATTTAAAAAGAATCTCCTAAATTAAAGGTATTTTAAATGACTATTAAAGTTGATTTGCATCTCTCAAGTTGCGATGCTTAAGGGCATATATAATTCTGAATTACTTAAGAAGAAAATAATTTTGTGCTGTGCATCGGTTAAGACATTAAACATCCAAATTGCTTTATTCAAGTATTTATTCAAATACTTTTAAATAATCTGAGCTTCAGTTTGGCTTCAACTGTGTGACGATTTGGATTAGTTGCTCTGTTGTTGTTTGCTGTTGTTAATCCTTGCCTGTTTCACTATACTCTTAATAAAGCTGCAAATGGATCCTTTGTCGTCTGAGCCTATATTACAAGGGTGTGGTAGTCGTGGCCAAAAAGCAGGTAGGACAAGCGATGGACAAATGAGAAAAATGGTTTATTGCTTTTAGCAAATTATACATACATCAGACATAACAAAAATCATATAAAAAAATCCATACAAAAAGAGAAAACCTAAGATAAAGAAAAAAATCCCCCCCCTCCCGTTAACAAAGTAACAAACAAAACAAAAAAAAAACAAAACAAAAATAAATCACTAAAAAATAAGCAGCCCATGATGTTACAATGGCTGAGCAACACTTACTACAACAGCACTGACTTAACCATAAATGTATGTACAAACATATACATTCTATTATAACTAACATAATACAATCAACAACTTAAACAAACAATAAAGAAATTACTGCAAACCAACAATCAAAGAAATAAACTAAATAAAATAAATGCAAGAATCCCCCTCTGAATCTGGACATGATGGTATAGTCCAACTTCCTCTGAAACAGCATAAATTTGAGGCCTGAAGTCCCGCCTCTTCCTTTGTTTGCTGGCACATGGAATGCTGCCGTCCACTCCACGAACCAGAGCAATCCAGGACAGCAAGGAGAAATAAGAAGTGTGCACCCTTCTATACTCAATATTTTAATGAACTGTTTTAAACATGTCCTGTGTTTATTTATTCTTATAAATAAGGGGATCTAATTAAAGTAACAAAATTGTTCAATTAAATTCAAAATAACATTTAAATAATGGTAGAGGCCAAAAATGTGAAGTGGGCTACGCATCCGTCACAAAGGGGTTAGTTTATTTAACTCCCCCTTGTGTCTTTCAAACCCCATATAGTTGTTCCTTTGTTTTTAAAAACAGCTTTTGAGGAGTTTGTCTTACAGTTTCAGTCCATTGGGCTCTCTTCAAAAAAAACAAAAAAAAAATATTTCAAAAAGAAATCTTCACACAAATGCTAAAATTATTTATTGTGAGTTGTATATTCCACTTGTTCTGAAGGTATACAAATAGTTTTTGTATACCTTTGAAAATCTTGACCTTGCTTTTTCTCTCCAAGCACATTGTGTCATTGAATCCAATATAATAGATTAATGTTTCAAAGTTCTGCTGGCAATTGTGCTGTTAAAACAAGTTTAATTGTATGCTGCAAAAACAGCACAAAATAGTTTTTACATATTTTATTTCTAAATGATTGGATTGGAAAGGTTTAAATTATTATTGGAAAGGTTTGAATTCAAATGATTGTTCAGAAAACTTGTACAATAATATAAAATATAAAAGTGTTATTTTATACCTTGATAAGTTGTTGGCTACATCCTCTTATACATTTTTAGGAATGTCCATGATGCTAAGCTTGATCCTAATAGAGATATCAGAATGCTCAGAGACCAAAAGAGAAACCTATTGAAGGTAATGAAGGTACATAAAGGCTTTTTTTATGCCATTACACAACAGACTTCTTTGTATAGACATTTATTGTATGACATAAAAGTCCTAAATGAAAAACATGTTGCATTATGAACACCTTAAATTTTGTTTCTTAGATGAACTTTAGTCCCAAACTCAGTTCTGTATAGCTGTTGAACCTTTGTATTGTCTCCTGAATGATGAAGGACCTGAATAGTTTAGGAGAAACCTGAAGACATTCATCTGGGATGGGCAAAGTGACAAGCTAAATGCTTAAACAGTGAAATAGCGTGAAGTCACTGTTTTTATCTCATCTTTGTTGATGCTCTGCCATCTAGTGGCAGTCAAGCAGTGACCACTGCGTCCATATTCTGATTATAATAGCCAGTTCAGAAATCTGAACAAAATATGTTAAGGTTAGTCTCAGACAGACATTCTCTTCAATAAGCGGCTGAATAAACACTTTTTTCATTAAACATTAGTGAACTGTGGCATAGGCAACATGTTGTATATAAGCCTGTAGTGCAGTGGTTCAAAATTCCAGTCCTAGGAACCTACCACTTTTTGTATTCCCCATTAGTTAATGTTTAAATACATTAAATACATATCAGCACACACGCATTAGTAAAAATCATTAGCCCAATAGCAGAGAACTTCATGAATTGAACTGGCCATGTTTGCAAAACCTACAATGCCCGTAAGGATGACATTGAGAAACACTGATTTAGGGTGACAATATTCCCCATATTCATAATAATGTATGACTACTTTAATGTAAAAATGTATTTAAATACGTAAATAAAGAAAGAATAAATAAATGTAACAGCATTTTTAATATATTTATATAGACATCTAAGAAAGTGAGAGTCCTTAGAGATTTAGAGCAAAGAGAAAGATTCAACACGAAAAGGTCAGTTTATTAAAAAAAATTACTGAGCACCTCATGAAACCTGAAAGTATATTTAACGTTTGAAACTACTTACAT
This sequence comes from Yasuhikotakia modesta, assembly GCA_036877545.1. Classification (NCBI taxonomy): domain Eukaryota; kingdom Metazoa; phylum Chordata; class Actinopteri; order Cypriniformes; family Botiidae; genus Yasuhikotakia; species Yasuhikotakia modesta. The sequence continues at coordinate 25,157 of JBAJNP010002203.1, forward strand.
GTTAAAAGTTTCAATGCTTAACATATTAAGAAAACAGAACAGTGAAACTAAAAACAGGCATACACATTGCTTAAAATGAATGTATAACTTTCCTGGAATTGCTGTTCCACAAGACACACAATACGCAGGAAAACTGGGTGCAGTTCTATTTAGGCACTTTGAAACAAAACAACTTGTTCATTTTACAAAGCGGATGTAGTTCGCATTAATGATTGATATGGCCCAAACACTTAGGCCAGATCTATTTCCAAATAATGTTCTTTTGATGTTCTGGGTTTTGGGACAAATCAGAATTAACGTAATTTTAATTAACATAATAATGCCATAAATACTGTGTGTCATTTAAATAGTTTAAGATTTATTAGTTTAAGCATTAAAGCATTCAGTTGTGTTTCACTATCGTGTTTGGCGTGGGCAGCTAAACTACTTAGTTTTGTGTCGTTTTAACAATTTTATTGAAGACATTTAGTGATCATTCACAGTGCACTGTATGTCAGTGTAAGTGTCCCGCTGTTAAAATAAAGCACACAGAGCCTAGTGACAGACAAATTTGTTCTTCCAAAAAAAGTGACCAATGTCTCGATCCCAACAAGACAATGAAAAATGTGAAAAATATACCATGCTAGACTAAGAAAACGTCACAGATGTACAAAAGTAAGGCAAAACCCTGGGCGTTTATTTTCTGAGTATTCGCTGCAGAAATTCAGATAATTCCAAAGGTAAGGTTGTCTTGCAACAACTTGCAATGTACCAACAAATGTATTAACATGTAGAAACTTACCACGCAATCTTTCCTAGAACTTTCTTAATTTAAATAGTGTTTATTCTGCACTAAAGTAATAGCTGTTTTGTGACATGGCGTCAGCTACACTGAGTTAAGAAAAATTGCTTGTCCGAATGTGACCAGACCGATCGTTAATACAGCCTTAAGTTCCAAAAACGCATTAACTACTCGATTAGAAGGAAAACAAAATGATTATTCTTTTGCAGTTTATTCCGTAAACAAGTTTATAGCTTGAGGCTATCGTGTCTTCCTGAATCAGCTGTGTAGGAGTGAGCATGCGCAGAGCGTACACTACTGCCGCAATTTGCTGCGACGTTCATAACGGGCAAGTCCAAACAAATATCTCCCTACGTCTAATAATTAACACAGCACCTTCAGCAGAAACCGATTTAACATCTTCACGCAGTGCAAAGAAACTTTTAAATTTCAAACGACAGTGAATACTAACATGCAATGTGAACCGTGATTATTGTAGCAGTATTATACTTGCTTTTACCTGTCAAACCAAAAACCTTCAGTGCTTGACAGTGATACTGATGATGCGTGCTGTGGATGAACTGACCAAAGCAGCAGCTGCTGGTAATACTGACTGTGTTCGGATTCTGCTTTCAGGCGGAGTGAATGTGAACGGCGTTAACAAATTTGGAAGAACACCTATACAGGTAGGCCTATTTGGTGTTGAGGGGGTTAGAATAAATGGATTGTCAGTATACCAATTAGATTTTACAATACAAATTAGGCTATTTACCTTTTTAAACTAAAATGTACCAACAGAAGTCAGGTTTTGCAACATGGTAAAACGTGATTACAACAATTTTGTTAACTGTTTTTGTAATTATTTAACATTTTGAATTAAGGTTATATTAAATAGTTGTAATGTTATTTACCTGAATTTAATATTTGCTTGAAAGTAAGACTAACTGGAAACAAAACGTGTCCCGATTTATAAGACATGCAGATCTAGCAATTGGTATCCTGCGTTTTACTGTGTGGTTAACTTGTTGTTTATAGATTTTCCATAATTCTTACGTGCTCTTAAGCTGTTCATGTGTTGTTATTGTGGTGGCTGTTCACGTCTTAAAAAGCTGTTATTCTTTTAAAAAGTAACAATCGGCCATACAAGATTAATTTGAGAAAATATATCTTAATATTTTTAACTGTATTTTTTTGCATTTAATGTTTATATATAGAAATATGGAATAGTTGACATGAATAGATAACAAAAAGTCGAAGAATAAACAATTCAGCTAGGCGAATCGGCTGTGCCAAGAAAAAACATTTCACCTGTGCCAACAGGGGGAAATTTTTTTATTGTACTTTAAAATAAGGCCCGATATCACTTCTATATGGCATCACTTTATACCGTCAGGATAAAAATGTGGTTCGTGAGTTATATGCGTTATACAGTATATATAACACTGGGTTCCACCACAACGACATGTTTGTAATACGCAGGTAATGATGATGGGTAATACACCTTTGGCGCAGCTGTTGTTTGAATATGGAGCGAACCCTAACGTGTCTGACGCCGGGACAGGCATTACACCTCTACATGATGCTGCTAGGAGCGGATTTCTGGACACTGTACGGCTTTTAATCCGTTTCAACGCTGATCCAAATGCAACAGATAACAACAATTTACGCCCTGTGGATGTGGCACGACAGACTGGCCACTTGGAGGTGGTTGAATTTCTCAGTCGTTTTTAAATATGTTATCTTTTCTTTACCACATAGTTTGGCTATTTTCAAATGTTAGAAGTTATTTAGCTTACTTTCGCTATACATCACGGCCTAATACATTTCTTTTTTGTAGTAAACCGAATTGCAAACACTAATCCTGAAGGATGTTTTCTTTTAAGTATTTTGTGTCTGGGCTGTACAAAAAACGTTGTAAAAAACATTTTTGTAATGCTATTAAAATTATTTTTATCAATAGTTTTTTGTTGTTTTGTCAGACTACAGTTGACGTTGTTTTTATCATAATATAAATACGATATTTTCGCTATGTCTATCATGTTTATTAATGACATCTTAAGTTTACAATAACGCTTTATGTATTTAGAAATGTTTCTACAAACTACCAATTATATAGAACACTTACGAAATGAATCGGCAACACTTATAATAAGGTTGCTCTACATCAATAAAAACAATACAACAATAAAAAAATTATTTCAGAGCATTTTGTAACAGCATCTTTGTTTTTGTTAGTTAGCACAAATAATAGTTAATGTTGAATAGTTATATGTTGTATTGTGATTTGTTGTTTTTTGTTAACTAAACTAATTTTAACAAAATGGAAACTTATTGTAATAAATGTTCGTTATTTTAGTATCTAGAATTGTTAGATGCCAGCACCCCAACAGCATGTCATGACTGTGTTCTGTACAATATGTAACTACTTACATTAAGACATAGAAATTAAAGAATATGATAAAGAAATAAAAAATGCAATATTTTGGGTCTGTGGACTCGACTGCGTTATAAACTCTGTCTACAAATAAAAACAGCGTGCGCTCCACGAAATGAATATTTATATGGTATTTGTCTTTCAACAGTCTTTCACAGTCCTTTAACTGCTGTAGATAGTTGAAATACATGTTTACGTTGTTACGAGAGTGAACGATAGTTTTGCAAATCTATTTAAGTTCATTTTGAAGGCAATATAAATAAACGTCATTACCGCTGGGTTAATTTTACTATATTACTGCAAATTGTTACTTAAAAGAAAGTTTTGATACTGTGTCGTTTGATGCTTTTATCAAACTGTTACAACAATTCAAACTGTTTTGCATGAAAAAATTTATTCTGTCATGTTTCATCAGTCTGATACACTTCTACTGGACAGGGTAAGAGGTGGCATAAATGATCCATTATAATAAAACAGAAAACGAAATTACACTAGTCATATATATGTTATATGTTAGTCAGAACAGCAAGGTCAATTGTAAAAAAAAATAAAGATGGATATTTTACAACAACATGAATACAACATGAATGATGTTGTGAGCAATATGTTTTTTTTCATTTAAGGATACCACTGGAAAATAATGGGATGTGATATCAAAATGTTGTCCATGCTCTCTGAAAATGTATTACTGTATTTATACAAGTCCAATTTTGCATATCTATTTGTTTAATATTATTTTTGCCCGACCCGATATCCTTGAAGAATTTAGTAGGCAAAATGACTGGTATAAGCGTTGCACTTAGATAGATAGATGATTGCAGCCAATAACACCACAGCTTGATGGTTTCTTGATGGCAAAATGCCTTAATGTTTGGGCAACATTACTGAAGTCTGTGACATCAACTGCAAAATCAAATAAAAGAGAGGAAAATAAAAAGAATGATTTCTAAAGTTTCAATACCATATGGCTGTTAGACATGCAGAAACATATTTAATTACATGAAAGTTTTATAATATTTTTATCAACATTAATTTAATTCTTAACATTACTTTAGAATTTTCTAAACCGAAAAACAACACTGGTTTTAAAGTAAATGGCATGCTTACTTTGTGTGCATTTATTGTATTTTCCCAGTCCATCTGGGAGATCTGTGGTATAGCAGTTAGCAGAATGCTGCTGGCTTTATTTGCATTCTCTTTCATGGTTTTCAAAACATTGTCCACACACACCTAGAAAGAAACAATTTATACAAGTTTAGTATATGCAGAGCTGGCCTTTCGTGAGACAAAGTAATAAAAAATTCTATAATTGCTCTTCTTGTTGTTACAACCCTTTATTAGTGAAACTGTTTATGGATCAAACAGCCATATATTACAGATCCTTAAGGTATGTAAAGAGTTAACAACCATAAGAAACATTTACATTTATTCATTTAGCAGATCACTGTATCCAAAGCAATGAAAGATATGAATGATATGGGGGGGAGGTTATGAATCTGCATTACATTTCATTTAATTTCTTTATTATCATTTACAAATGTTTATATATATTTATTTAATTCTACTGTTGTAATTAACACTCTATACATTATTGTTGTATAACCTTGGGTTTGTATTGTCTTTACAAATAGATAAGGGAATTGTGTCCATCTCAAGGTTTTTAACAGGGTAATGAGATAATGTTGTAAATCTCATATAAATGTTGAAGAATGTTGTCCCTGTATAACAACACTAATCAAAACCAGACTGAGACTCAACTTTTGGATTTGCTGGCTCTATCAGTGATTTACAAAGAGATATATTATCAACAGAAATCAACAAGCCTAGTTTACAAAGCTAAATTTACAAGAAGGAATAGTTCCGATGCTAACAATAGAATGAACAGTAGAAGTGTTTCTTTATTAATGTTAAACAAAGTTTATACATCAGGACATTAGAGATTTCTAATGGTTTTGGTCAGTATTCAGCCACTGTGATAGTGTCTGCAGATTGGATGAAGGCTGGCAGCTCATTTGAATGGAAAGGAAAAGAACAGGTGACTGACTGATTAATTAAATGTTAATTGTTGTGAGAACTGGTTACATTCATTAATATTACATATAAGGGTGTTTGAATATTTCAGATAAGGGTGCCAAATAACCTTCAAATAGTTACTCAAACATTAAAACAATTAAAAAAAACAATCATGCTTTAGCAAATGAATGTCCGTAAACAATGCCTTGTTCATTTATCAAAATCTAGCAGTAGTGAGCCTGAATCCAGACAACAAAAATTCTCCTACATTTTATTGATGTTTGTTTAAACTCATCAAAAAATGTTTAAGAAACATTCAATTATGATTAAACTTATGGTTAAAATTAAAAGTGCTAACATTGGCAAGCTTCTCAATGCTTGAGAAATGACTAATGAGTTGGCAGTGGTGTGTATGATTGTGTATGCATGACTCACAGGAAGAATGAGAATACATGACAGGGACGGAAGGATGTGGTGGAGAGGGAACTGAAAACTAGAGGTCAGTGGCAGGAACTCGGAAGGAGGATTCCGAATTGCAAGGGGAAGTAAACACTGATTCAAACAACCAGTCTAACAGGTCGTCCGGCTATCGGAAACCACAATTTGGAGACAAAGTTTGACTTTACAGGAATATCTTCAAATATTTGCTCCAAACAAAGAAGATATAAAAAAACCTATGCTTATGAGAAAAACACATTTGCTCTTTATTTCATTCTTTCTCTGTAGACTTACAACAGTCTCATTTGCAAGTTAGCTGTGAACAGTCCATAATATGTTTTCTAATAACCATTTTCTATAAAGGCTTTTATTTGTCATATAACCATCAGGCAAATGTTTCCTGTTACAACAGTATTTACATTGTAAAAAAGCAGCAGACCAGTGTTGGACAAATATACTGACAAAGACTTAATTTTTGAGGATGAACATTTATCCCTAGGAACCCACAAATGGAAAACATGTTTTATTTATGACCCTGAGATTATAAATGCTTTACATTCTTGTACTTACCCACAAGTATTTGGATCTGTGTTCCTACACAGGACATTGTATGCCTGGAATTGTGAAATCTGGAGAACTGTGATGTCTACAAAGTTTGTCAAATTGTGCTGTTCCTGGCTGTGGGAAATCAGCATCTCTGCACAGCCCTCAGAAGATTCCAGCATTAAAGATTAATATGTAGGTTTGCTAACAATATCAGTATAGGATAATATAGTTGTTCACCATTATTTATTTGTTGCTAAATTGTAAATCAGTGATTTACAGCAACGGACACCTTGGGAAACCTTAAAACGTTGGAGATTTTGGGAAATCAAAAACTCAAAGTAGTACAAATGTATATAAATATTTTTAAAATCTATGCTCTTTAACAGATTTCCATTTAACAATCTTTACTTTTTGAAATCATATTTATTGAACTACCTGGTCCTAAGGTAATTCTTTGTGAACCTATTAAGTCACTTTCCATCATATTTCACTCAAAGCTATAACTAAGTTAACTATTAGTGTCTAAAACTTTTAGACACTTTTAGGCACAAGAGATAGCAAAAATAATTTATTGTTTCTGTGTATTTTAGAGTATATTATTTTGGATAGCGCTAATTTACTTGAAATCTTTGTACTGATTTATGCAGTCCTTTCTCTTTTGCTTCTCTTAATTACTGTAATGTCTGGCCAGCAGAGGGGGCCCTTTCCCCGTTACCCTTGGCATTTGCTCCCTCTACTTCTTCTGTAGCAACTTCCTGTTCGCTAGCTATAAAACCCTAGCCTAGCAAACAGGAAGTTGCGAAGTATTGTTTTGCCCATGTTGTTCTGTCCTATCCTTGTTTTTGCCTTGCCTTGCCTGTTTTTGACTTGCCCGCTTTTGACTTGCCCGCTTTTGCCTGCCTTGTTGGATTTTGACATTGGACTGCTTTATGGTATTTGAATGTTCTCTGCCTGCCCTGACCCCTGCCTTGTTTTGGACTACGATTTTTTTGCCTGTGTTTTTGACCCTGCCTGTCCCTGACCATGCCTCGTTTTAATAAAGTAAACAAAACCCAGCATATGGATCCTGTCATCTTGCCCAGCCTCCACTTTTCTACTGAAATACATTTCTACTGTGGAACTTCTTTTTAACAGTTACATTAACAGAACATTAATGACTGAACGTGTGCCCATTCAATGGGATGTCTTAGAAGGAAAACTCTCGACTCCCACTCTTTCACATACACATGCACATCTCTTTGCTTACCGCCTCTTCATGCTCTTTCCAGCAGTCATAATCAGTTGCCATTGCAATACTAGCATAGCACAGGCCAGCCTCATTGGCAAGAACCACTTCTGGTACTGTAGTCATGTTGATGACATCAGCACCCCATTGTCTAAACATAAGACTTTCTGCCCGAGAGGAGAAACGTGGACCTTCTATGGTCACCATTGTCCCCCGAGGATGACACTTTACACCTAGTCCCTGGGCAACTTCTAGCAGCACCTACAAGAGATGATAAGCTATGAGTGATAGGAATTGTTGCATCTGTTCATAAATACACAGAAAGAAAATAAATGTGACCAAGATATAATAATAATTAAACTAGTAATTGTAATAAAACAATAATAATAATAATAATGCTAGGAATGTTTACAAAAATACTACAGCAACATACAATGCAAGGCAAAATGCAAACATGAAATAAGAAAAAAACAGTCAAATAAGATAATAACTGTTTCCCACAGATATGTATGGAGTTATAAAGGAGTACCAAAACTAAACAAACTAACCCAGCATTTTGCAAACAAATGCAATCTTTTCGCAAAGGTCATGCAAATTTTCAATTTCTTACAAAGAGCTGTGCAGCTTTTTCCAAAATGGCAGTAGCACTATCGTTTAACTTGCATTTACATTTTGCTGTTTGTTTGTTTTTTTGCTGCTTTCAGTTCTGTCCAGCCAGCTAAAACCTCACACTATCACTACAAACAGTTAGATTTTTGTGCATTTGTCTATATGATTTGTTTCTTTAACAAGATTAGCCTATTTCACAATAACAAAAAAATTAAAATAAAAAACATTTTGCACTCCAGTATTCCAGATTTATATTTATGTACTACAAATTTTGCTACAAATATATATATTGTTGTTCAAGATTTGATATTTATGTCTGGTAACATTATTTTGTGATCACATCGACAGGGCTTTGCTAAGCAACAGTTACAGGCTGAAACTATGCACAGTTGAAGACATAGATATAATCTTATATAAAGAATTGTACTTTCTATTTATTTTACACTAAAAGATCTGACGTTCTTTAAGCAGTACAGTACCTGTACAGTCCTACTGCAGAAGGGATCAGCCATAGGGATGTGACAAACACCTGGAGGGCTGGTGGGCTGCCCATCATAAAATGTCTGAGCACGTTTTGTTGTCCTTGAAATAAGAATGGTGACATTTTGTTGTATAAAGAAATTAAGAAGAAAAAGAAATGATGATATGAAGGCAAGTCAGAACCAGAGTTGTCATAAAAAAACTTAAAAGTAGTTAAAAAATATAACATATCTCCATTTTGACTTACATATTTTGATTAAATTATATATGAAACCCCTGGCATGTTAACCTGACAGGGTAACATCTCATCGGAATAGTCATCTATAATAATTCAATTGTGTTTCATTTCAATTACATTAGATTTTTAAGTTTGCACGTAAACATGGTTATTGATTATCAATTATTTGAATTTTTTTGTTATAGATTATCTACCAAAGTATGACAATTGAGGTATGAAGACAAACGATAAAGAATTGGACACAAACCTATCAACGAACTGGTCAATCAAAACAATGTCCCCAGGCTGGATGTCCTGTCTAAGGGAACCACAGGCTGTCGTGACTAACAGGTGGGTGCAGCCCTCTTCCTTCAATGCCCAAATGTTAGCCTGGTAATTGACATTGGTGGGCATAATGGTGTGCTGTCTCCCATGCCTTGTAGAGGGAATAAATGTTCTATATTAGAGCTCTTCCTAACTTAGAAAAATAAGTAGTACGAGAACAGTAAGAGAACAGATTTATTCTCTGTTATACTGCAATTCTTTCACAATTATAAATGCAGAAATGGCTATGCTTTTAATTCAAATTGTGGTTGAGGAAAATGAATGGTCACAGATACACATGTCTTAGTGAAATCACTTTAAATAAGTTATGACCTGCACCATTAAATATGACAAATTCTGTTGCATTACATGCAAGTAGTAACCGTTTAAGAGGATGGGGAAAAAAGGAAAAAGCATTTTTGTGTTTTCATAAAGTTAACATGCCTGTATCCAAAGATCTTTTTGAGGTATCTTAATGTCATTCCTTAAAAAAATTCAGCAATTTTTTCAGAAGCTACATTTTACGGCCTTAAAAATGTGCATTTGATAAAAGTATTTTACATTACCTAGATTCATTATTGGAACTTCCGCTGGTTTCACAATGTGACGCATACCCATACTTATCTCCAAAATGTCTTAGGTTACAGGCACGTAAACTTTGTTGAAACACATTTTGAACCATCGCTGTCAGCATTTAATCTACCAAGGATTGGTAAAGTCAACTGATTTTTACTAACAGTTCTACCAATCTCTGTTGTAAAAATATTTTTTTCGTCTCTGCTAATATGGCTTCAAATTTTAGGTGAAAATTGTCATCTTTACTCCCCTTTACAAATGAATAGACTACGCAGTAAAATTAATGGCATTAAATATTTTGGCTTTCATCAATATTTTTGTCAGTCTTGCTTCTGTAAAAATATTTCTAAAAAATGTAAAATTTGAACCAGGAACCTTTGGTTGACACGGAATGGATTTATTCATTTATTTTGAATCTTTAGAAATCGATTCAGAATTGTGATGCATTGAAGAAATGATTTTGTTTTACTCCCACACCCATTTTAAATGCCCATCAGTGTAATTACCTTGCAAGAAGTACACAATCAACATTTTTTATTTTGCCCAAAATCAGTGCATCAGATGGCTGTACATAAAATCAAAGAAAAAAAGAGAAGAAATTATGGGAAATTAGTGTCTTAGGACTTCTCAATACTACTAGTTTCTAAACATTCTCTCAATAAACATGTATGCTTAAAAGTACAGCAGATCAAGTGTAGACACACTAACCTTTCCGAATGGTGTGACCACATATCGTTCTGTCCTTCCTTCCAGGATATCTGGATCATCAAGACCAGAACCACCAATTATTCCAATCTTTAAGAGTAAGACATATCAGAATTATCAAAATAATAAGAACTATAAGAAATTTTAAAAACACTAAACTGCACACAATACTTAACGGCCTGTGTAAGAAATGCACATGGGAAAAGTTAGGCATTTTGTAAAGACATACATCTAGGTCTAAAAATGTCACACGTCAACGTTTTGGCTAAACATATGCCATGGATTAATAGAACTAAGTAGCACTGGGATAATAAATGGAAGTTTCTTGATAAACTTAAAATAGAGCTTTCAAATTTCAATGAATCAGCAGGAAATTACCACACTTTCTTTGAACAGTGAAAGAAACCCTAACCCTAATAACTAATACATGATTCGTATTTCTATTACTATTCTCAACCCCAGTTAGTATGGACCAATCAATCGGTCTGAAATACAAGCGATTACTTGCGTTATGTTCAGCTTCAACTCTTTGTGGTTAAAACGTTTAAACGTTTAGAATCTTTGAATTCAGTGTTGGCTTTCCTGCTTCCACCAAAGTCAATTCATAAAAAAATATTTTATTTACCGCTTAATGATCTTTGCATCATGAGCTATGGAACACTGTAGCGGTAAACCACGTGGTGTTCCTTATGCTATATTAAAGAGCGAAAGAAGCTGCTGATTAACACTGTAACAAATGTGCTATTTTCGACAAAATGCAATAAAGGCATATTATCAACGTAATATTTAGTTTCAAATAACCAAAGTAATGCAACATCTTGCTAAAGCCATGTTTACAGTGACTTGTAAAACACCGCAGTCTCCCAGCTCCTAAATGTGGAGATAATTTTTCAGTGCTGTGTCATGTTGCATGTTAATCATATTAAATTTACCTTCACATGACTGTTCGATGCCATTTTATTTAACGTGGCAATATTGACTTCAGTAGCAATGCTTCCTAGTACCTTTTCTTCTGTTTTGTGTCGCTTGGTAAACATTTTAGCATTACCGCCACCTACTGCAATACACGGAAACACCATAACTACTTGTTTAATCTAGTAAAACATATTTCTTTATATCATTAAGACAAAAAAAATGATAAGCACGTGCCCAGCTAATAAGAAAATTATAAATTTTAATATAGATAACAAAAGTATAAATAATGGGTCGACGTAGATTATGCTACAAGTAGCAGCATTTGGGTTATATGATAAAAAACAAATTCGAACCTTACATGTGGTGTAAACACACACATTCTTAAAATTTTATAGCTAAAATATTGCACACAACACTAAAACATGGAACACCTTGTGATAACCTATACATTTATATAATAAAGATATAGGCTAAACTAAACAACATCAATACAGATGTATGGTATATGCATACAAACGGAATATTAGTGTGACTACTAATTTTTAATTTAATTTTTAATTTTTCTGTTAAAAAATTCAAATGACAATATTATATTAGATATGAAATATACCTATTTTGGAATTTATTTTCATAACTTTATGAATAATGCAAATTTGTTATAAATACCCATGAGACTGAATTTTTTAAAAGCACATTGAAATACACTGTAATAGCCATTTATTATCCCTATTGATTTATTTGGGACAGTCACATAAAATGTCTGAAAAAGGTTGAACTTTATAAAGTTGTGATTGTTGAGAAAAATTAGTTGTACAATGATTATTGATGACTTAATGTTAAACAATGTTGTAAGTTTAGAACATAAGAGAATTTTACTATTGATGTACCATGTAAAATCTTATACAAAGTAAAATAAATTGTTTATTTTAAGATAATTAAGACCTTAATTATGACACTAATTTTTGGGAAGGTGATTTCCTGCATCACCAATAGCACTACATTCAGTGACAGCTGTTGCTTGTTGCTCCGTGTCTACAAAATTGGGCTTAAGTGGCTGAGTTTCTGTAAAACTTTCTGGAATTATGACAGTGGAACTAACAGCACAGACATTACTGTCTGAGGGTAAAGTGGGGTCAGTATTGTCACTGTCACTGTCAGTGCTAACTGAAACGAGATCTGGGCTATGCTTTTCCATCCTCTCCCTGCTCTTAGGTCTTTTGCTTTTTCTCTTGTGTTTCTTCCTCTTTTTGTGGCGTTTCCTACTGTGTCCCTCGGATTTATCATCATAAATAATATCTGTGCTTGGACTCCTGCTTTTCTTCTTGGACTTCTTGTGGTGCTTCTTCTCTTTCTTTTTCCTGTTTTCACAATCTTCAGCAGACTCAGTGAATGATTTAACAGAAGTTTTCCTGGAGGGTTCTTCCAGATGCTTTGTTTTGTACTTTCTCTTTCTGCCATATTTGTCATGCTGTGACGTCAGACAAGAAGAGCTGGAATTAATTCTAGAATTGCTCCTTGAGCGGCTTCTTCTCTGATGGTCTTTGCTTCGCCTTCTGCTTCGTGAACGAGAGCGATCATATACACTTCTGTAATAGCTGCTGTATGATGAGCATGTCTCTGTATAATATCTTCGGGCACTGTCTCTGTGATGTTTATATGAATGCCAGTAAGATGAGGTGCAGTGAGTGGTCTCTTTTTCTCGTCTCTTCTTATGCTTATCATCTTTAGACGATGAGTGCTTTCTGCTATGAGAGCAGGAGTGTCTCTTGCTGCAGTATGAGGATCTTTCTTTATACAACTCCCTTTCATGATGTCTTCTCTTATAGTTATCTTTTTGCTTAGGGCGATTAGAGGTGTGGCGATGTTTGGTGTCCTCTGGTGAGCTAGAGCCACTGTTTGACCCCTCTGAGTGTCTATGAGTGACATGGGGTGACTCTGATGTAAAACGAATATGTTGAGATGGTTGAGAACTTGATGGTGCTCCATTTCCCTCAGACTCTTCTGAATCAGAGGAAAGCTGGACCAGTTCTGGTGTTCTTTCTGACATAGGCTTCACATAGCCAATAATTACACAGTCTTCATCACTGTCAGAAAAATGCTCCTCTCCCTCTATCATTATTGCAGTATTTACCTGATGACCCTGGTGTGTTACAGCAGCACCTGACACTACTGCTTCCTCTGTACTACTATCAGAGTCTGAGTCTCTCACATGAAATGGTAAAACCTGAGAAAGCTCTGAGGAGTAGGATGGGCCAGGGGTCTCATCATCCCATGCTGTTTCGCTTAGGGTGATTCTAGGAGTGGCATAATCCTGGACTCGAGATATCACAGAATCACCCTCATCCTCAGAGATGGCAATCACAGAGGTTTCTGAACTGCTGCTCTCAGACGAAGGAGCAGGCAGGTCATAGACAGCATGCTGGTCATATGCTTCCATATTGAAAGGAGACTGAGCAAAACTAAGAAACTCATGCAGGAAGTGTTCTGTGTGGGACAGCAAGAATGGTCTAAGCTCCTGCAAAACAGCCTGGTCATCCAAGTTATGTCGAGTGATCAGAGTCATGATAATGTGCTGCAGTATGTTGACAAAAGAACCATGGGTGCCATACAGAACAGTCAGCTCACGTTTCAACCATGGCACAAGCCTATGGAGACAAGCAGGGTTTTTTCTAAAGAATTCTGCAGAGGTGTCTCTGGTACGACCACCATCCCGCACACTTTGAACTCGCACACCTCTTCTGTACAAGGCCCGTCTGAATTTAACTACTTCCTGGTCGCGAAGACTCCGTACAGACCTGCTCTCACTCATGGCCACGTTCCTGGCTGCAAACTTCCTCATCATGCGATGGAAATCTCTGTTGTGGTGCTGTGGAAGTGATCCACTCAGACCCTCAAATATAATTCCATGGTCGGGAAGAGGAGACGTCCGCCTTGGTGCTGGTCTGTGGTCACGTGTAAGTGTTGTGCGATACCTAAATCTTTGCCCTGCCACGTTGCCAAATGATCCATTTTCAACTGGTCGTAGGTCAAACCTTTTGTAGTCATTCTCAGCCTTAATAGTGTGATAAATTGACTTAAATGGCTGTTTGCACAAAGGGCATTCTGCTTTGTTCTTGGACCACTCACGGATGCACAAGAAGCAAAACTTATGTAGGCACACATTAAGGTAAGAAATGTTTTTGAAGCGATCCAAGCATATAGGACATTTTGATTCTGGTGATGCTTCTTTTGATATTGTGTTTAACACAACGCCGGATGCATTTTTCAGGAGGCACTGTTTAATCTCTGGTGGATCCATAATCTGTAAGAAACAACCGTGAAAATTATTAATCAGGTGACAATACTGCATTTAGCTAGTGGCTTTACTGCCAGCATAAGCATTAAACCAAATGACAATTGTTTTGCTCAAACATTCACAAATGCTATACTATACGTGTAAAAATAGAAAACGATTACAATGTTGATCGTTTAGACAAATTCGCTCATTTCTGACACTAAACTCATAATATTGGTACATTTTTCATGTTTTAATAGTTAAAAAATATATTGTTCTCATAATCAATACATCTCTATATAAAGTTGGCTGTTTTAGAGATACTTCTTTATACATTCGGGAGCAAATCTTTAAAATATTTAATTTATCCTACTGAAATTAAAACAATAAGATTTAGTTTAAAACTTACTCGAATTTTGTTGAAATTGCCGGTAATCCTTTGAATTTTACGGGAAACATTTACCTTGTATCTTCCTGAAAAAAAACGACCTACCCATTATATTAGAAAATTATGTATTTCAGAATTCATATGCTACTGAACGCGTTTACCCAGAAATATGTTAACTTACTAAAAACTGTACCACCACATAGATAAATATGTCATATACATAAAAAAACATGGAAATGCGCTGTTTCACACAGATAACATAAGAAGTCGGCGGCACAAAAATTTTCCCGAATAACGTATTAAACAAAAACTCTGCCGTACAACACAAGCAACGCTAATAGTAACGCAAGAAGTGTTTTTCGGAAGTGTAATGCTCTTAAACTTTCCAAACTTCCTGCTTGCCAAATTCAAAATAAAAGTCCATTAACAAACATACTTTTATTAATTAGTTTAAAATGGCAAGGTGGTTGGCAACAACTTTATATTTATAAAATACCTCTGATTTTCATTTTAGATTATACTAATTATGCAAGCAATGCTGAAAAACAAATAATTTGTCAATTCAGTTTAGGTATTGTCTTTTTTTCCAGAACACATTTCTTTATCATTAACTTTCACCTAAGAATGTATATGTCCAGCTGGTGGGTTCTGCTTTGTGTTGAGAAAAAACAAACAAACTGTAAAACACAACCTAAACAGCTGGCGTTACCAGTTTCCAGCAGCATATCCAGCCATTTTTTTATAATTTAAACACCCTGCCCTGTTTTTGGTAAAAACTCTAAAGCTCTAAAGTACCCTGCCACACCTCACTGAATAAGAATGGTAAAGCTGTGACAGTTTTTTATTACTATTTTAGGGCCCCAAACAATAAAAATGCAAAGGTTGCCTTATTATGTTGCCTTATGAAAGGCCAACATATTGGTATTCTGTTTAAGCTAATTATGGTGGCTTGACAAAACTTTTTAGGGCATACAAAAACTGTGCAAAACAATTCCATACATCTAAGTTTGGGCTGGATTTTGTAATGTCATAAACGTCATGTTAGCATCATGCTAATTAATTCTAAAATGTGCTATCATCATGCTAAAACATGTTTGAAGCATGCTAGATTGTCAAGATGTGAACAATATACTAAAATAAGTTACCTTGTTACCAACGTGACAATGTCAGACCTAAAGTTTGTTCTCAAACTTTACTATCTGGTTCTTCTTCTGAGACTTTTTTTCTGACTGGAACTCCTACAGCTTTTAAGCTACACCAATCAATTTTTTTACAGACCTCCAGGGTGTTTCCACTCCCTATGTCTTTTCTAATGTATCATACTTTCAGATGTTTTGGAATGAGATTTCAAACAGAACTATTTTCCTACTGACTATCATTGAAAAAAAATGTAACAAAGACTTACATTCTAGAAAGACAAGAGTCACATGGCGATTTACATTAAAACACACTTGTATTATACTGAAACATTCTAACATCATGGTAAAACATGATAGCATAATGTTAAAATGTACTAGTGTTGTGTTAATTAATGCTAAAGCATGTTAGCATCATTTATTAGATCTACCCAACAGGAAGTGTGACATTAGTTTGGTGTCGCTTTGGTCGGACAATCAAGCTATAGCAATAAATAGATCAAGATGCATCTCATAACTTCTGCATACATTGAGTGATCTACATTAAACTTGGTAAATATGTTTGGTGTTGTGGGTTGATCATAATAGGTTGTAACTGTTTTAGCACAACCAACTGGCAGCAGGAAGTTTGTCACTTACAAAAGACTTTTTTTTCTCATTTTTTTATACTGTGGCTTTCCATAGGTCCCAGCATCGGCTTTCTAAGATGTTTCTCTCCCACGACAGAGAAAATATGCTTCAGTCACTGCTGAGGTTTTTACCCTATTGTTGCATTACTTTCTTACCTTTTTGATATTGTGTGCTTTTTGTGTCTGCTTTGTTCTATTTGTTCCACCAATGTTGTTGCCAATGTACAATATAGACACATAAGTATTGATTTACCAGTATGTTTAGATGTTGGAGGTGTAAACAGATTTATTCACATATGTAAACTTATGGGGAAAGATTGACAGTACAATCTTCAAATATCTTACAATACAAAAATTCTACAAAAAACAATAATATCTGGATAGTCTGCCTGTTAAACAGTCTGCTAATTGTAAGTGGAAGATTCTTTGATAAACAAAAGTATAATAAATTAATAATAATTAAATAGAAAATTCTATTAAAAATTCCAGTACTTTATTTAAGGGGTTGCTACACACTAAGACACTACCAGCAATTCACAGGTCAGGTTTCTCCTCATAGTGACATATGCAGGATGCTCTTTGGCTATCCAGATATGGCTTACATCCCAAGTGCATGACAGCATCAAAGAGCAAAGTCACTGCTGATTCACAGGCTGTGTAAACAAAGAATGCAAAAGAACATAATGTGAAAATAATCAACTGAGATATAATTGGCCAGCTATAAAATATTTGTTCTCTTATATGTAATCTGGGTGCAGTTTAGCAAGGCTGTCAATTAGTTCAAAATGCTTCATGTCCAAAAATAAACAAAAATGGTTTAAGTTATAAATAGTTAATGAATGCATAATGATGAATTGAAAACCATGAAATTAGACTAGTAAATTATTAAATTAGAGAGTTTGGAATGTTTAAATATACCTTGTACGCTTTGGGACAAGCCCAGTGTTTTTTGGAAATTCTTGCAAATAGATTCTAGGCAGACCTGGAACTGCTTATCACAAGAATTTTTCTTGCTCCCACAGGTGTCATAGCAATTATCATGCTGATTACAACATCTGGTCATAGATGGGATCCCAAAATCAAACTGTTGTCAAAAATACAGTCAACAATAAAAGTTAAAAGAATATAAAGAGGATGTAACCTTTAACTAATATAAGTAATAAACAATACTACAGATAAATGAAAGCCACAATGTAGTAATAAAAACAGTAGCACGATCATCAAAATAAACAAACAACACGTTTTTCTTCCTCACCTGAAATCCAAATACTGGGGAGCCACATCCATTGGGTGGAGGTGGTTTGTATTTAGGGCGAGGAATTGGTGAATATCCTAAAACGAGCAAAGCCCCATAATCAATTAAACTTTAACGCAATGAGAAGCTTTAAATCATGGCTTAATGACTGACAAAACTGACCAGACCACATATGTTGGAGCAAGAAATGTAAAACAAAAATGTTAAACATAGAGAACACAGGGGTATATATAAAAATGACTTTTAAATAATGACCGACCATCACCACAATTGTAATGACACTGTCCATCTGAACCACCGATCATGTCCAAAGCCAAGTTAAGGTACTTGTCTATCCCGTGGATCCCGTTGCGGATCGTTTTTAAAGTTTTTTTCCAGTCTGGAGACTCCGGATCCCAGCCTTCATTAAATCCATTAGCTTTTAACGCAAAAATCAATAATCCAATTGACAACATCAGTGAAAACGCCAGAGATGACGACATGACAGGACATAGTACAACAAATGTCTGATAAAGACAATCTCCGTTCTGTTGTATTTTATTTACTTCTTCAAGAATGAATCCTAAGGTATTGGAATACACTACATAAAACTGCACAAAAACTTGTGTATAAATCTAAGATACTACGTTGCATTTACTATTAACAACAATAGTTTCAGAACTAAAATAAATTGATGAAGGATTACACTATTTCCTGTAACAAGGTAAGCGTTTGTAAAACGTTTAAATCCGCCTGCGCGCAAGCGTTTCCGCTCACATAAAAGCATGCTAAAAGTCTCTAGAACGAGGATATTAAAATTACACACCGTCCACACATACTCCAAGGCAAATTAAAATGACTTTAATTAATCATAAAATGTACTTTGTATATTTGAATATGGAGCTACCTATTTTAACGCAGCAGATGTGTGTATTTTACAATGTTACAGTAAGGTTATTTGCACGTCTTTTTTCCCACATTAAAGGTTGAGTTTACGTCATGCCAAAAAGGTTTCCATGTTTCTAAAAATGCCCAAGAATCATACATAATTTTCCCAGACATGTACGTAAATCCAGTCACTTCATTTCAGTGTTTATTTTCAATAGTTAGATCATTACTCTAAAGAAATGAGCAATTCTATACCAGAATATAGATACATACATATTATATAATAATATAAAATATAATCATAATATATAATATCCACGTACATAATATTGTATAGTATATAGAACTGTACTATATAAAATTGTGCTACTGAAATATATTAATAATACATTTTTACAATGTTATACTTAAAGGACAGAAATAAGCAGTTTAGCCCATTGTTGCTTATTTACCTGCTAACAGAATTGTGAGTGAAACAGTTTGTTAAAGTTTAAGAAAACAAACTTAACAGGGAAGGCCAGTTCTCTCCTGGCACACAAAAGCTGCAGTCTGCAACTACAACAAAATAAAATCATTAAATGATTTACATATATATGGATTAGAAATATTTGTTTGATCTGGGGACGTGTAGAGTAAAAGGTAAATAAGGAATAAACAAGATTGAGGCCATGATGTTAATGATCGAAAACTGCATTACTCTGCATTGACAAAAATAAGATGACATGATCAAAATTATATTGCCATTCAAGGTCAGGATCTTCAGTGGCTTCACTCCTACTCTCGACCAATGCTAATATTTTGTTCATTTAAATTAAAGCGAGGTTTACATGATCTAGAGATACAGAGGAGTTAATCATATTGTTAAGAAACTCCTAAGCTGCTGGTAAAAGATCTATTAATGGTTTAGTCAGTATGAGGTCTAACAAGCATGTTGTTGGTTTAAAAGAAATTGTAAGTTTATTGAGATCATCTTGGCCTGTAGCTGTATAGATTATGAACTAAAGGAACAGCCAAAAGCATTTAGAATCCGTAATAATTTTATTGACAATATACACAAAGCATTTCACAACAGGAGAAGATAATCATTTCTTCAATACAAAATGACATCCCTAATGATGACCATGGCCCTCTGCTTCAGGAAGATCTGGGATAACTTCTCCAGTTTCCAAAATGGTGTCTCCCTAAACAACATGCAGGTGCAAAAAAATGTGTATAAGGAATTTCATGTTGTGTAAAATTAAATTTTACCAAAACAAATCCTGTGTTGGGGTGATAACACCATTTAGCCTAAATATACTTACAGGAAACAGTCTGGGTTTTAACTCAACAATTCCATATGGCATTTTCTGTTAAAAACAAACAACATCATCTATTTAAGCTTTACAGTTCAGCATAATGATAAACCAAAAGGTACATAATGTAACTTGTCAAATGTTTGGTATAAGCCCTTTGTACACTTGTATGAATACATTTACTGAAGATATCAAAAAACCAAAAAGTAAACATCTGACCCCCTTAAATTGGGCAGCAAGTCATTGTACTAATTAACATGTCAGAATAAACAGGCTAAACCTATAACTGTTATGTGAGCTCTCATAATACGTTTGACTTTTTAGCATGTCAGTACACCAAAATAATGAAAACCATGATAACAGACATTTATATGGTTTTCTTTATCATGGTTTTCATTGATATCTTTCTTACAATTATATATAAAAATATTCTGTTTTACTTTATTGTAAAAATAAATATTATTTAAAAAGTAATATTTACACCAGCTAACCTTTGCATCCATCCTTATTAATCGTCATTATCCAGAGGTGAAATAATTTAACTTTTGGAGTTAAACTTTTGGATTTTAGAGTAAACAGTATATACACTGTTTAACAGTTTTTAACTTTTTACAATAAAAAAAACAGCAGAAATGTTTGCGCAGTAAACGATATGTCTCAAAACTGCATACACTTACTGCGACGTGATACTTCATGTAGTAATGCACAATCCAAGCTGGAATCAGAATTCGGGTGACGGCAAAAACACTGGCATTGTAAGCTTTAAACGTCTTGATCAACCGAAAAAAGAAAAGGAGAAATTACGTTATAATGCTATTATGCACTTGGTACGTTTGCAGTTCTTACATCTTTTACTCTGATATGTTTAATCTGCGTATATAGATAGTATATGACATTAACTCACGTATAGTCTCCAGAGTGTCTTAGGCTCTAGGAATCCAGCCCAGAATCGGGCGATTCGACCTGGTGTTTTGGGTGCTGTGACCGGCTCCTGAGGACTGAGTTCCTGATCTTTCAGCCATTGTCGCCGAAGTTTTACCAGCTGCTCATAGCGGAGTTTTTCATCCGCTGTGTATCCTGGCATCTTAGTTTGCAGCTGTTTTCTTACTGAATCAGAATTTACAACAATGACATCGCAGAGGACAAACTTCCCAGAGTGCAACGCGAACGCAACAAGCCACAAAATCACAGCGACAACTACTGATCTGGAGTGACACAACAGACATTATGAGCTCGTTGTAACAACAAGCCATTTGAGGCCGTGCAGGTGGCTGTTCAGTGCAAGATTAGCAAAATGCACTGAACCCGAAAAAGTAATTCCCCCACGCATAAATCCATGTCAATCAAAACAGGTGGGCCAGATTTCCCAATACAACTGCTCTGTGAAAAACTAATAACATTAAATAAAGATTTTTTTCATATAAAATATTTTGAGTCATTTGCTGAATGACGTACGGGGTTCATAACAATGTCTTAAAAATGCTTTAATTTACCTAATTTCAGTATTTATTTGCACTGTAACTTGGCAGTATGGAATATAATATGTAGAACTATATTACAGAATTTGAATTAGAAAAATGTATTTATTTATTATTTTGTAGACTTTATTGTTACAGTTCTTTTGGGTGCCTTTTGCTCCATGCCAAAGGGCTTTTACACCAATTAATTGATATGTTTTCAAAACTTTAACATTTAAATGACAAAAATAAAACTTTTAGACCAGCTGTTTCTTTTATATTTACAAAAAGAGACCCAAGTGACTGGGTAGACACAGGGCACATTTTAACATTTTAATTCTGCCCTGTGGATTATAAACTAAAGGGACAACAAAAGCATACAGATGCTGTAATAATCTTTATTGACATAATATATACAAAAACATTTTACAACAGGAGCAGATAAAATGACATCCTTAATGATGACCATGGCCGTCTGCTTCAGGAAGATCTGGGATAACTTCTCCAGTTTCCAAAATGGTGTCTCCCTAAACAACATGCAGGTGTAAAAATGTGTATAAGCAGCTTCGAACAAATCAAAATGCAAAAACAAACTTGTTCACTGAGAACTGGTAATGTGACTAATGTTTCATGGAGATTTTATTAAATGTGTATATTCAATAAGCCTAAATATACTTACAGGAAACAATCTGGGCTTTAACTCAACAATTCCATATGGCATTTTCTGTAAAAAAAAAACAAACAACATCCTTTTAAGCTTTATAGTTCTGCATAATCATCAAACAAAAGATAGTGTTTGAAAACATTTACAGCAAATATCAGATAAACTAAAAAGATAAATATCTAACACCTAAAATTAGGCAGTGAATTTTTGTACTAATTAACTTTAGAATCAATAGGCTACACCTATAATTGACTTTTTTCTTGAGCTCTTGTAAAATTTTTTTAATGTTGGTCCACCAAAATAACTGTATAAAAAGTGTGAAGGGAAAACCATAAGACCATTAGAAGACACTGATATCTTTCTTATAATTAATTGAAAAATGTTTAATGAATATACTATGTCTCCTAAAATAAATATCGTTTAGAACTGACACAAAACATTTTATCAGCTCTTTATAGGCTAAAATGTACAGATTAAGCTGTCTAATCTGTAACGCTATGTTCTTTTAGTCTACTTTGCCCATGTGAAGTTTGCATCCATGCTTATAAATTACAGAAGTCCAGAGGTTTACGTATCCAGAAATGTGTAATTGTTTGACTGCAATAAACTTACTGCGACGTGATACTTCATGTAGTAATGTACAATCCAAGCTGGAATCAGAATGCGGGTGACGGCAAAAACACTGGCATTATAAGCTTTAAACGTCTTGATCAACCGAAAAAAGAAAAGGAGAAATTACGTTATAATGCTATTATGCACTTGGTACGTTTGCAGTTCTTACATCTTTTACTCTGATATGTTTAATCTGCGTATATAGATAGTATATATCTATATCTATAGATAGTATATATATAGATAGTAAAAGAAAGAAAAAATATGCTATAACATAATGCTATTATATGCATTTGTTATAATGCTATAATGCACTTAGTATATTGCAATCCATGCATCTTTTACTCTGATGTGTTTCATCTGCGTATATAGATGATATATGACATTAACTCACGTATAGCCTCCAGAATGTCT
The DNA here is from genome assembly GCA_036877545.1 of Yasuhikotakia modesta. Taxonomy (NCBI): domain Eukaryota; kingdom Metazoa; phylum Chordata; class Actinopteri; order Cypriniformes; family Botiidae; genus Yasuhikotakia; species Yasuhikotakia modesta. Next base: position 48,387 of record JBAJNP010002203.1, read on the forward strand.
TAGGCTCTAGGAATCCAACCCAGAATCGGGTGATTCGACCTGGTGCTTTGGGTGCTGTGACCGGCTCCTGAGGACTGAGTTCCTGATCTTTCAGCCATTGTCGCCGAAGTTTTACCAGCTGCTCATAGCGGAGTTTTTCATCCGCTGTGTATCCTGGCATCTTAGTTTGCTGCTTTTTTTCTACTAAACCAGAATTTAATCGATATCACGAAGGGCAAACCACTTAGCGTACAACATGAATGCAGAGAACTACAAAAAAATAACAGCGACAACTACTGATCTGGAGTGATTCAACAGGCAAAATATGAGATCGTTGTTTACGAGCCATTTGAGGCCGTGCAGTGGCTGTACAAAGATCATCAAAACGCACTGAAGCTGAAACAGTCTGTCCACTTGACTATTTTTTCTTGGATTGTTATACAATGATTTTTCAGATGGCAAATAATGACTCTGTAGACCCAATATGTATAAAACATTTTAATATTGTTTATATTACAATACAAGAATACATAATACCTTGAAGTGTGGGCTCAAAATATAGCCAGCACCAGGTAAATATGAGTACAGACACATACACAAAGAAAAACCTTTATAATATGATACAACATTTAAAAGCATATTACTCATTCTCTAAAAGGTATTCTATTCACAGGTCTCTGGCACAGAACCCTCCCTTCTCAGTCAAGAACTGCAGGTCACAAGCTCCTCCTTTCCAAACGAACATTAACATGTTTCTCAGAAGAATGAGCCACAATGCAAGGTCCTGTAAGCTACAAAAAACTCTTGATCTATAAACAAAATGCTGCATGGGGAAAAGTGACCAGAAATTATGGATAACAAATCTATATTCATTTTAAGATATAAATTCAAATAAACCCCATACACCTCCCAAAATCTGTAGGGGGTATGAAATAAAAAAGTAGAATTTGTCAGCAATATTTCTATATAAAAATCTTACTTTTAGTGCTTTTATGGGTATATAAAAGATAATAGTAATAGTAATGTTCCATATGTACATTTTTGGTCATTCTAATCTCATAGGGTTATTATCACAGCCTGCACTGCCAGACACTACGTTTGTACCACCCAGCTTTCTTGCTGCACTGACTTTATCTTAACACTCATACTTGTGAAAGGCTTCATCATTTAACACATCAAACACAAAGCAGTATTAATGTTGGTTTCTTACTGTAATAATAACAGTTAATATTTTACAATGTTTTTGCTAAATAACAGAACAGACATCTAAGATCCTTGACTTTTTGGGACTTTGTACATACTTAATGCCAGTCCGCTGACATACTCATTTTAGTGTTTAAACGTTTTTCAGAAACCCTGCAGCAATTTAATGGTCTGTCACAAAGCATATTTTTTCATCACACAGGAAACGTTTAGCTATTTATGTGGCATGCGATTTCTTAGTTAATGCCAATGACATTTTCAAAACGAAAATCACACAGAGATTTATTTTATAAAATCTCATGTGTAACCCACAATTCAATTTCTGTAAATTCCCAACTTCACCATGTTGATGAGAGGTTCTGTGCAAGAGTTTTTTGTCACTTGATCAACATATTGGTACATATTAAAAAACGAAATTGTTGCTACAACAGTCAGGTGTATCCATGACATAAATGTAAACTCTTCATGAAAATGTAGAAAAACAAATAAAAAACACTTTGCTCCATTTTTTACAGTTTTGAAAACAATGGAGGTAAAACTCAATACAAAAAAAATCTAAATTAGTTGGTCACAATACGCACCATAGTATTGAATCAGTGCTTAATACCAATATACACAGTCCCCACCCCTTTACAAACAAAAATCATTTATATTGCTGTATCTTAGCTTCTATGGGCAGAAGATCCAATATTATGATTACCTCAGTCACACTTTTAACAGTAGAACAGAAACTATAATTGGTAATTAGGGGGGTTCGAGCTGCCATTGATGATTGACTCTGATGCTGTTCTCCCAAGGTCTTCTACTTCATTGTTTGAAATACAAAACACTGTGGCATAATGAAAATAATAATGACAGATATTTAAAAACAAAGCTCAATAAAATAAGCTGGTGATGACGGTTGTAATGAGGAGCTGCCATGAGAGAAGATGATCAGTGTTGTAGACCTGGATGACATAGATAGCATAGCATGGCTTTCACAAAATAAAGCAATAATACTCGGATAGTTAACCAACCCATAGTTAACCCCACCCATGCTTTTCATCACTATTTTGAGGCCTGAAAATCAAGTTTATGAAGTGGATGTCTGTCTGTGGATCTGACCATAATTGTGGGGATGTGTCAAGGTAACATGGGATATGTCAAAACATAATCTTATCGACAAATGCCTCATGTACTGTAT
>JBAJNP010002204.1:0-50742 GCA_036877545.1 Yasuhikotakia modesta
ACAGGCAGGTCTGTGATCAGTCTGAACTCTGTTCTGAGGCAGTGATTTGGTCTATCTTAACTGCGGATCCACACAAGCGCTCTGGACTCATGACATGGCTTTGTTCTCGTCCTGTCATTCCTCTGGGATTGCACACAGATTTTTGAAGAACATTTTGGTCAGTTTTTGCATATAATTAAATTAAATGAGGACTGAGGTTGTCAATCTCAAAACTACAAAGAACATTACAGTACAATAAAAGTGGTTTAAAATGACTTAAACTCTCACTATTTAAAATGATAGCTGTAGATTATTATGACACATCTGTGATAAAACGTCAGGTCAAGATAAATAAATAAAATGATAAAATGTTGAGGCCAAATATAACTGTTTTTTTATGCAAACAATTGTTTATTTTGACATTCCTCAGTTTTTGTGTTTCACATTTGTTGTGTCACATTCCAATAAATCTAAGACAGAAACTGTAGATTGTGTTTTTATTGAGGCAAATCTTCATGAGAAAATGTGATACTGAGAGATTATCTCACCATTACATACTGTAATTTCCATACAAAATGAATGTCCCAATATTACACGTGTGTCTCTTTGATTCCATTTAAGCACCAAATTGGTTTTCTTTTAATGCAAGTTCATCTTCTTTTTCTATCATTTTCACACCATGTGCTCTTTCTCTAATTGTCGATTCCCGTCTCCCCTGATTGTCTTTTTCTGTTTCGTTTTTCTCCTCACAATCTCTCTGTATTTATGCCCAGCGTGTTGTTTCAGAAAAGAGGTCACGCTTAGTTTCTTTCCTCAAGCGAGTCTAAAATCCGTCTTTGCTCACGGTCCAAAAGCTGTTCTTTCTCATTTTTAAACACTGGCCATTTTCACATTATCTCCCCTTAATATTTGCTTTTCTCAACCCCTGTATGGCACCGTAAATGTAAAATCTATGCTGGAAAATAAACAGTGGATGTAGTGACACAGGAGGAAGAAATGTGTGGTGAATTTAGGTGAGAGGAACATGAGAACTCTTTGATGTGTTATTAGCAGCCACCGCTAGGCAAATTTTTCGCCCCCTCTGCTTTTTTCTGTCCATCTAGCTTTCGAAGATTTCCGCAGTGCTGCGGTTTATCCTCCCCAGGCGAGATGAACTGTGAGACAGAGCCGCAGATCTAAGACGGCGTCTGTCCGCACTCAGACGTGGTGTTCTCTAGTATGAACACTAATGAGTGCAGTATACCACTGCTAAACATAAACAGGTTCAGCTAGTATTGAGGAAATGAGACGCTAATCACAAACAGTATGTTATACTGTAAACTTCATATACATTAAAAACGTTCCCTGTAGTTGTCAGACAAAAACTACAGTTAAATTATTACAATAAATTATTATGACGGTACACATTTTCATGATCTTTGTATGACCCCTGAATAATGAATCGTTTCTTGTTGTTTGTCTCATGTTTAGGTCAAGAACGCTTTGGGAACATGACCAGGGTTTACTATAAGGAGGCCGTGGGAGCGTTTGTTGTTTTTGACATCACTCGTGGCGCTACATTCGAGTCCGTGTCAAAGTGGAAAAATGATTTAGACAGCAAAGTGAAACTGGCCAATGGGAATCCGATCCCTTCTGTCCTTCTAGCCAATAAGTGTGACCAGAAAAAAGTTGGATTCAACTCCTCCGCCATGGACATCTTCTGCCAGGAAACTGGATTTTTGGGCTGGTTTGAAACATCAGCTAAGGTAATATTAACACATTAAGCACTCACACTGTTTTCATGTTTGGAACGCAAAACTTGTCACATGACGTTATTGCTAAGAATAGAAGCTTCTTACTTCATCTTTCCTGACTAATCAGCTCAGATGACCATGAAGGCTGCCATATTATATCATGTGTTTAAGCTGACTGACATTCTCTGTGGTATTAACTTAAGAACATCAGCCGTTTCTCGTGCACACATCACCAGAGGCGGGTCAAATATGCAGCTTGTAGCTTCTCATGTGATGCAGGTGTTGGTGGGATTTTGGTCTGTACTGGTTTCAGTAGTTTAGAAGTTGATTTATTAAGTAGTGTTGACAAACAATATGGGGGATGAGGGCAGAGAATGGAAATCAGGGGTGACCCAGGTCAGATTCGAACCCGAGTCCACATGAACTAGCATGAGCTAGCACGTATACAGCTGTGTGCTAACAATGTTTTGTAGATAGAAAAATATTGTCCTGTGATTCCTTTCAGCAGTGTTTAACATCTTTTACCTTAATTTAATTCATTTATACAGTGCATTTTATGAAACATTTGTTTCACCTTCATCGTTTTTGTAAGGGTTTGTTTGACTCGAGTTTGACTGATCATATTTGATTGAATATGTGATCATATTTGGCCTGCCTCATTACTCTGAGTCACATTCGAGTTTTGTGCACTAAAATAAAAGAGAATTTAAATGTCACAGTGTACTGATCACATTCATTTACACAGCAAATGATTGTAATCATGACAGTAGAGACATAATAATGAAAATATCATTATTTCATATCAGAAAGCTGAGACTGATGCTTTATACGTTAGTCACATATTTTCTGAACTCCGCTGTTTCGTTTTGAACAATATCATGTTGCAGATTATTTATGGAGGCTTTGAGGCATTTGTCCAAAAGCACATTACAATAATCAAGTCATATGAATGCATGAAATAAATATGCTGTAAATATGCAATACTTGCGTCAACGCAATCCCACACTTTTTATGCCATTTCAGATATTGCAGAAAATCAGCAGACATTGAAGTATTAAAAACTACCGAGACGTTTCTTTAAAACATGAGCAGTCACTGCAGCCTTGCAATAAAGATCAATCTTTAACGTCAGATAAAAGAAGATTTGTGGTGCCTGCAGTATGCTGAGTTTCACTGCTTTTATTATTACAAATGGCTGTCAGGATACATGGCCGCCGATCCCACAGTATCGGCTGAATCTAAGGAACGCTGCAAGTAAAGATGGAGAAATATGTGTTTATAGTCTTACATCAGCAGACTCCGTGATATATTTCTTTGCACATTAATCTTCTCTGTTGCCACACACACGCGCACAAACACACACACACACACTAAAGGCTGTAGGTTTTATTGTTTGACAATGTTAGAGAATTACCCGACAGAGAGAGACAGAAAATAGACAAGCAGGGAGGGGGGAAGTGTCCATATGTCTAGAGGAGTGTGTGATCCGGGTAGGTATTTAACACCCAGTTTAATTGTACCCCTTAAAAGTGTGTTTTTTAGTCACACGTTTGGTCTTGAAAGTGTCTTGCTATTTAAAGTGTTATTTTGTTGGGTTGCTGTCTGCATGTGGTGGTGTCTGGTCTTAACTGTTCAACAGAAGGTGTCACAGCCCTCGGTCTGTATAAGCACATGTTTTTGAAATAGATCTTTCCGTTAGGGACACAACACACAGATGTCTGGCGGGGAGCTCTGGCACCTGTCGTGTGTGTGTGTGTGTGTGTGTGTACGGTGTATTTATCTCATATCTATGAGGACCTCCTTCAATTCAAACACGCTTCTGTGCTGACTGGTTTAAGTAGACCATGTCTCTCTCTCTTTCTCTCTTGATGTCTCTGGAGACCTTATATGTTTTAGCTGTTTATGTGTCCCCTCCACAAACACACAAGTTAATGTATAATGTGGACTGTATAAATTCAAGTCACAAAGGCATTTTGTTATAAAAACATATTTATTCATTTTGTATTCCCTGCTAAGTTTACATTTTCCTCTCATTGAACTATAAATGAATATTTATTAAATAAATACAATGTATAAGTTAATTCTTTCTACAGTTTTCCACCATAGGTGGTATTTTATATTGATTACATTGTTAATATCACTATGCAGTCTATATTGTAAAATGCTTCTCAAAATGAAACACATAAGCTACACTTGCAGTAATGTTTAATTCCGTTTTACTTCTGCTTTCATAAATGTGAGTTTTAATTCTAGATCCTGTTTGCTTCCACAAATAAAATTCCATTTTGATTCTGAAATTGGTTTGGAATATGAAGTCATTCTCAGTTCAGTTCTGAATGGAGTCCAGGCACTCAGGAGGAATCTGGTTCCAGACAATTGCAGAAAATTCCGATTTGAAACCGTGAGGAAAAAATTGTGTTTTTCAGCATTCACCGTGTTCTTGCCGCCGTGTGGGCAGGCAAGAGGGCCACAGGGCTTCTGTGAGCTCTGTAGTTGTAATCGATTATCATAATAATTTCATAGCATGTCTGTGGGTACAGTTCAAACACACTTCACAATGGCCCATGCAGATCTTATTAAATGCCAATGATGTCACCACATTTCGGAAACTCCAACCAGAGCGCTCACAATACATCACTTTGCTTCAAAACAAGCAAGGAAGCAACCCAGATAACAAGGAACGTTCTCTGAAGGTTCTCTGAGAAGCTTTTTAATGTTAAATCGATTTAATGTTAAAGCAAATTTAAAGTTAAGTATACAGACAGAGGAGGCGTGTCTCTGACAGTGGAGGTGTGTTTCTGACAGAGGAGGCGTGGCTTCTTGATGACTGTGATGTTCTCAGTAGATCCATTGGAGTTTTTTTTTTTACCGCAGAGCAACAGACAATCTTTGTACCTTGTTGTCATGGATCCACCAGATGCTGTTTATTTACTGAGCCTGTGAAAGAAAATAAACCTGTAATTATAAAAACAGCAACCTGTAAAACAAAAACACAGAGATAGAGGTAGATAATGATACATTGATGAATGTTTCTCCTTATGTTTCTTTCCCTTTAAATTTGCCTCCTCACAGAAGTAACTGTCTGACAGAAACAGTAATTGTCTCACAGCATGGCTGTGCCACCCATATTGTGCTCAATACTCTGGATGAAAGACAAACACGGATGGTTGGATTTTGTTTAACCTCCATGTTTTTTCCACCTTCCCTCAAGTCAGCCAAATTTAAACACTGGCTTTGAACTCACAAAATGCTTAGGGATAGAGGGATGTAAACGGAAAGAGAGCGAATCATCTTAAAGGAGTGACGATGAGTACAGAGAGAGAGAGACGGTGTGGGCGGGCGACATCAATCCAGCATTATCCTGAAGTACCTCTCAAAGCTGAGCCTCACCACGCATCAAATTAGCTTAAGTTGTGTCTATTGACAGTATTGTAATTGATCCTAATGCTCTGGAAAGACGGTTTTAACAGAACCTCAAATTTTAAACCAGCTTTCATTTACATAGAAGATTATGTTATCGAAAAACATTCTGGGAAAAAATGTAGGGCGGGGCTTGATTTGATCCATTAGGAATTGGTTGGATTGTGAAATGAGGCTGTTGTATTTGGAACATTTATAGAACGTTTTTTTGTTCTATAAATGTGAAAAAGTGTTTTTCTTAAGTTGTTAGTGGAATGTTTCCTGGAATAACCTAAATGACCCAATATGGGCACATAAACCAGGAACGCATTAGGAACGTAAAGAGCATGAATTATGATGTCATGTTGACATGTTCTCTGTTCACTGCAGGACAACATAAACATTGATGAAGCTGCACAATTCCTGGTGGAGAACATCCTTCTTAACAGTAAAGACCTTCAGTATGAGGAGAGAAATGGTGACAAAATTTATCTGGACCACCACACTGTGCCTGCTGAGAGCAAGTCAGGTTGCTGCTGATTTCATCTCAACCACGGTGGACGCAGGAGATCAGGGACCAAGCTCAAGGAATGCCCCCCACTCTACACCACCACCCCACCCTGCATCTTTATCTAAAAACCCTTTAGAGATAACTAGCCATGGGTTGCATGCATAATAAGAGGCAAACTCTTCTCAGTTTGTGCACCTAAAGAGAAGAAATTGCCTCCAAATGACTGATGATTAGAGGAAAACATCTTTCTGGTGGCTTTTTAATACCAGTTTTTCTGTGTCATTCTTGGTCTGTGTCAGTTTTGTGTCATAAAATGCTGTAAGTAGTGAGTTTTCTAAGTGTCAAGCTGATTATGCATGTTGTAATATTGTGAAAGTAGTTAAATGGATGTCATATGAACAAGAAAACACCAGTTTCCAATGCAAAAACAAAATTAGAGTAAGTAGTTTTAAAAGAACAGTTTTGGTAAAACATCTTGTTTCCTGTTTTTTTTAAACACAGACTGACTTCTTGTGGAATGTTTACACTGTATTTATTTACAATACAGGAAATGTAAACAGGGACCTCTGCTGTCTTGGAGGACTTGGTATATTCTGCACATATTGTTTGGAAAATAGTGCACACGTTGTATAAATCACTATATGCTGCTTTCATGGTGCTTTTATATTGTTTCAGAAAGTCAGAAGTCAACAACATAAGCCTATAATAACTACATGTGTTGTTTTTTTTTTTTTACAAATTAAGACTTTGTTTATGGTAATGTTTAGATATGTTGATTTGTTTTTATCGGCATTTGTTAATGCCTTTATTTTGTAACAAAGGCATATAGTTATATTTTTGGAAAAGTTAGAATGAATAAAACTTTCTAAATACATTTGGGATTCTCTGTGTATGTCTGTAAGTTTGCGGTGACTGTATTTAGACATAGTTATAACTGTCCCTGTACAAGACTTTACTATTAATAATATAAAACTCAATTTAGGAGAATTTAGTTTTGATTTTACGCACTTTATGAGTTTATGAGAGAAACTGACGTACGCTTATCATAGATTTGACGTCATAGATTTGAAGCCATTGCTGCTACCTGATTGGTCCTTATGAGTAAAGCCCGCCCCCACACCAATTCACACTCAACACATTAGGGAAACGTAAAGTAGTTTAATATCACAGAAAGACAGATTTTAAAACGACTACAGCCGATGGACAGACTGTAAAGTTTATCAGAGTTCACTGTTAAAGCCCAGCGCTCGAGCTGCCGGCAATCCCAAGCCATCCTGTTACCTAGCAACAAGCAAACTTTCCCAGCCTCGGTTTCACCCGAGCGGCGTCGCGTGTTTAACGTTGAGTCTCCGGTTCACTGAGTTGCTTTAAACGATAAACTCTAGATTAAAAACAGGCCCTAAAAACAACAACAATGTCGAAAACACCCAAGAAAAAGGCGTCCTCGTCCAGTCTCGTCGCTTCTTCACCTGGACAGTCTCCTAAAAAAGAGTAAGATTTGGCTGCGGATACGTTTCTGTCGAAATATGTCATTGAATTAAATGATAGTTGCACTTTTATTTGGTGTTTTTGTTGTGTCAACAACTAAGATTTTAGCGATGTATTGGTTGTGGGTTCGACTTTTCCTGTTGTCTCAGATTCGACAACAACTCAGTTACACAAACATTGCGTCCATTTGTTTGCATTGCAAATAATAACATTATTTTATTATAAATAAACATTACAATCATTTTGTTCTGAAGTTACAGATATAACCATTTATCATTGTGTTTTAATGCTGTCGCACAATGATGACACTAGATTGAACTACGTGCATTTGCTGTCTGCACGTGTTTGCACTGGCCCCTTATTGCACTATGTTATATGCACAGCCCATACTTTATTATTGTTTATTGTTGTTTTGTTCTATCATTTGTTGTTTGTTGTTGTTTTGCTGCTTGCTGTGTTGTCATGCACCCAATTCCTCGTACATGAATACATACAGTACTTGGCAAAATAATTCAGATTCTGAAGGGCAAACAGTTTTTGTAAATGCTTGCAAAACAGCAAAATAAATGTAAAAAATAAGTTGTAAAATAATGAAATGGTTGCAGAAAAAATGCAGTGATTGGACCGAATGCAATGATTGGAGGAAGATTTTATGGTCCTTAAACTTGCACTTAAACTATGTAAATATATTCGTCCGTTTTACTTACTGATTGCAATCAGAATGTGAAGAGTTTCAACCAGCATAACAAACGTTTCTGAGAGACATCGCCAACCTGGCCTTCAATTAGTGCAGAGGTTACGTTGAAGAGCAGACACACATTTAAAGTTGTGGCTGTCTGTAGCGCATCCTCAACGGTGGTCAGCGCCTCAGAAGGTCCCGGAGAGCCGCCGAAAATCCGCGTTCCTCTCTGGCCAGAGTGGAGTGACACCGAGGTCAATGCAGAGAAATGGGATGCAGCCAAAGTCTCCAAGGACAACAAGGTTGGATTAATGAATTGTGTGAGTGTTAATGAATCGAATCTGTTTTTTTAGCCTTTTGTGTGTCAACAGTTTTTTGATGACCCAGAGGGGAAAGTTGAACTTCCTGCATCTTTGAGAGTTCACACCTGGAGACGGCCATCGGAGTACATGGTTAATAAGGTAAGATCCTGTCCTCTGTTTGAAACATAAAATTGCATTGAATTTTCCTTCTTTCTCTAAGTATGTGAGCGCAAAAAGTTTTCAGTTGACATTTGATTAGAAATGAATTTCCAGAATATGAACACATACCTAAACTCAAAAGAGTATCTTGTGTTATTAAGCTTTTGTTTCAAACACATTATAGGATTGTACACTCAGCTTCGAAAGATCAGCCTTTGTCCAGAGTTTAGTTCTGCCTGTAACTTTCACATAACTTTCAGACTTTGATTTATTGGTTCATTGTGTTTAATTAAAGCTGGAACTAAACTCTGGAAGGTGGATCTTCAGGAACAGGAATTACACCTCCTGACATTAATATATATCATGTACTTTAAAACAGACTCCAGTTGTTGTGGAAAATGAATCTGTGTTTGATCTCACCTCAGCAAATGAGCATTTACTCTCAAGTGAGGTGAGTCCTTTTGTTAATTCAGATTGTCTTTATAACTAGTTGGAACGCAGATTGTTTAGCTCAGTTTGCATTAACTTACACCAGATCTCTCTTTGCTCTTTCTTCACCTTGTATGGTGGTTTTTCAGCTCATGCGATGGATCATTAGTGAGATGTACATTTTGTGGAAAATCAGCAATACAGTGGAGGACAAACCCGTCTCCACGGAAACAGTTCCTGACCCCTGGAGACCCTGGGAGCACATCTACTCCCTGTGTAAAGTTGGAAAGGGCCATATACCCCTATATAATGCCTATGGAAAGTATGTTATTAAACTCTACTGGATGGTAAGTTCAGGTTAAGTGTGGACACCATAATACCACATTGGTTTTCTTATAACTAAATAACAAACTTGGAAAAGCTTTGGCCACCCAAAGTTCATTGGTCCCTGTGCATATCATCAAAACAAATCTGAATGTGTGAATATAAATGAGATTTTACAATCAATTCTTTGGGATTATAAGTGGGGCTGGTGTGACGAACTGTGACGAACTGTGACGAACTTGCCTGAGTAAGTGCACAGAATATATATTAAAAAAATATGGGATAAGTAACATCAGTGTCTTTAAAGACCTGACCGTTGATTCGTAAACACAGTACATTGTCTAGTTATTTGCAAAATAGACCCTTAACACCCTCATTTTGACTGAATAGCAGGCAGCAAAGGAGTGATTACGAGACCTCTCAACACCTATTGTTGGAAGCTGTATGTTCTCTTGCTAAAAGGACATTGTGTCCTTTAGGCAGTGATTAAGTGAGAACACAACGCTTATCAGGGTGCTGGGAGAGGTAGTGGAGCCGTGACTGTCAGACCGTTCTGTCCTTTGGGCACCAGAAACAGAAAACCAATAATTTACCCTCACAACTCATTGTACTAAGTGAGCAACGCTGACCTACACAGAAGTAACAGTGATTTGTTTGACACGTGATACCAAATGAATAACAGAGAAACAGTTTCGCCTGAGCACAGCAGTGTTTTAGATAAAGCCAGTGTGTTTGTCGGTTGTTCAAAAAGCAAAATTGCCTCAGTGGGGCCGTATAGTCGTGATGTCAGTTTGTAGGCCACCCAGGAAGACTAACTCGCCTCGCCAGTGGGTTTTAAGAACAGCGGTTTTCGATTTATCAGTAAACAAAGGTCTCAGTTAGCATTATGTGAAGAAACTAACGTTTATTCAACAAAAAACTTTTGGGGTATGATGTACATAATTTACATTGTAAAACAAAACAATGTTGAACATGTTTTTTGTCATAAATCTAATTATTTTACCAACCCATAAGAAGTTCCCTGAGGGAACTCGCAGCTATAAAATGCTGTTTCTCCTGCAGGCCAGGTCTAAAAACAGCCCAATATTTTTGCACACATTAGATTAACTAGACATTAGCAGAGCTATAAGGCGGTAAGTTATTTTGCTGCCCACTGATTCTCAGATCGCTCTGTTTAATGCAGGTCTGTTCGATTTAATGATGTTTAAAACCGCAGTGTTTACACCGCTTGTTTTACTGTGTACAGAATACACAATAATAGACCACAGATTTATAAGGCTAATCAGACTTTTGACTGACGCCCCTTTGGTTTTGTATTTACTTTATAGGCTGGTTGCAAATCATTTAAAACTGTGAATTTTCTAACTGTGTTACATTTTACAGCAATTCAATTTAAAATGTATTAATGATACTGAACAAATGTTGAGTCACACAGATCTGCCCTGACTGGATATTAACATCCAACCCAGATGTAATGTTTTATAAATGATGTGTGAAGTGCTTTTTAACTACCCTCTTGTTAAATAATGTATTTTTACATGAATTAAGTTTTAATTTTCTGTTATTCAGGGATGTTGGAGGAAGATTACTGTTGATGACATGTTACCATTTGACAAGGACAATAACCTGCTACTTCCTGTCACTGCCAACCAATCAGAGCTTTGGCCCATGCTATTGGCTAAAGGCATACTGAAGGTGGCCAGTACTGAGTGAGTATTTCCTGTGATGTTTTGAGTGTCTGTGTACTTGAATATGTTTGTGAACGTTGTAACATTGAAAATGTTTAATTTAGCATAAGACATGGGAAGTCTCTGAGTCTGTTAATCATTTGTTACAAATGGAGTTGAACAAACAGGAAATAAGCATGTGATAGTATCACAGGGACACGGGTGTCATGGTGTTTTCACACACACACATTACTGTAGGTTCAATACAGTTAGTTTTGGAAATGGCCAGCGGACGACATTGCTTCACCTGTGTGTTCTGTTTAAAGTGCTTGCGCTGGTGTGTGATACTTTAAAATGTCGGTGATAATGATCGAATCACACTTTGGGAAGTTGAACAGTGAAATCGTGCAGTTAATTATTAGCTGCCGGACTGGTTGGATTCAGCATCCCGTGAGGCACAATTAGAGCATCAGCCATCTGCTTTCTACAGAGAGAGAGAGCAAGAGGTCACACACACACACACTTATTGTGTATTTTTTGTGAGGAACGCTGATATTTTCCTCATGTACTTCATACCAAAACCAAAAAAGTAAGGCATTTATAACAGTAATAGAATACTAATTAACATATGAATATTAATTGACTCATGAATATTAATTAGATGATGTAGCATTTATCCTCTATACTGGAATATAGGTAGTTGGCACTGGGTACGGCACTAAAGATGGATAACTCATGGGCCTTCATTTCATTCGTTGCCAAAGCAACTGGTGTTTATGTGGTCACATATGTGGTCTTAAGATTTGCCAAAGCATTCAAATGGTTGTCACACCCCTGACTGTGATGTTTACGTGTGTTCTCCACAGCGTTCCTGACTGTAGCTCCGGGAGGGAGCTGGGAGAGTTTACAGTCATCCACTCACTCACTGGCTGGGTACCAGAGATGATTTCATTAAAGTGAGACTCGCAACACAGATTTCTTTAGATGTATATGAAGCCTGTATGCATAAGTGTGTGTGACTGTATTTGTTGTTCTATATATAGTGAACTATTGTAGGTTATATTGTCTATAACTGACTGTTTATAGGAACAATGGCAGTCTATAGAATGCACCAGTAAACGTATATGTCTATGTGTGATATATGTTACTTGTATTCTTTTTTCCACTGTTCTGGTTTTACTGAATTACTGCAGGATTGTTCCTCTCTCTGTAGCCTTCGACTCTCTTTCTCTCTGTTTGTAGTTGTTTGTAGTTTACAGTGTCACTTCCTCAGCGTTGCTCTCCCATCTGCTGCGTTTTGGGAAACATGTCGTGATGTCTTGTAGTTTACGCTCAGATGAGTTTTCGTGTTTCGGAGCCTCTTCAGAGTCCTCAGCAGTACACATTCAGAAAGCGTGCACTTGTATTTTTGCAATTAAATTGCTGTAAGATAAGCACACACAATTTCGTCATATCGTTTAGAGTGCAGCATGACACGAGAGCTGACTGGAGAAGTGTGTGTGAACTGTGAATCTCCTGAGGTCATTTTCTTCACGTTGGATCCCTGTAGGGCTCGAGAGTCATATCACACTCCAACAGATCTTGTTGAAGGAAGATCTTTCCAGAACTTCACAGATCTCACGAATTCCATGTAGCACCTAATGGCAAAACTGTTTATCAACAACTTTTCAGGATACATAGAAGGGTTTAGAGATTACGAGGAGTATATTTTGTGTAAAGGGTTTAGACGTCTTTTGCATACAAAGAAGTGTGTGTTGGTTAGTTGCATTTTGTTTCATTGTTTTAGATCTTAATTGAACTGTGAGAAAACACATGTACTGGTTCGTTCAGTATTCTGTGGCTTTGCTCTAATTGTGTTCATTGATTGGTGTAAAGTGCAGAGACTTTGTTTGTTCTTATTAGTTTCAACCATTGATCGCGCTGCTGGCCATTAAATTGATACAAGAGCTTTGTTATTAAAGTCTTTAATAGACTTTAATCGATTGAGATTATTAGATGTATTTACATTTAAATCTCTGGTTAAGTGATCCTGATCACTGTATTACTGGATGCCTCTAATGTGCCGTGTATATTAATGCCATTCCCAGACCCTGGTATACAGGAAAAATCTGGGAATTCCTGAGGGAAAATATTTCGAAGTTCCAGCTGGAGGAAGAAAGCTCTGAGGAGAAAACCACGACTGG
The DNA here is from genome assembly GCA_036877545.1 of Yasuhikotakia modesta. NCBI lineage: Eukaryota > Metazoa > Chordata > Actinopteri > Cypriniformes > Botiidae > Yasuhikotakia > Yasuhikotakia modesta. The sequence goes on from JBAJNP010002204.1 coordinate 12,854, forward strand.
AGATCTCACGACCACAAATGATTCAAATGTGAGCGAGATCAGGAGTCAGTCTCCCACATTAGCTAAGAGTGAAGGTACGGACACACGCACACACGCAGTCATTTATCCATTAGCAGAATTTTGTCTATGTCTGATTAAAAGACACACACAGAGCGAATAAAGGAGAGAATCGATATAAAGATACCTGCAGCGCACACGAGACTCTTTCCTTGATATTATTCTAAGGGAACTTTAAAGTGGTCTGAGTGGTTTACGATTTAAAGTAATTTAAGTTTGTCAAGCTTTTAGCTAGCGTTTCATACTGAGTTTGAGCCTGTTAACTTACAGGAATTGTTTAAATTGACATTAACAAAATGCCACTGAGGTGTCTTTCATTGTTAGTTCATGTTGGCAAATGCGTTAACTAACGTTTACAAGTATAAACAAATTATAAAGTGTTACCAATAAGTCTCATCTCATGTGAATGTAAATGATTTTAAATACCACATGATTTTTGACCACAGAAAATATGTGTTATATCTTGTACGAACACAAATCTGAGCTTCTTTCATAAAAACATTGTTATTGTGGAGCACTGCATGTTTCTGTGTATGGTCTGTTTATAACTCACCCTTTATCATACATTCTTCTCTGTTCCAGCTCTCCACCATACATTATTTACTCTGAAAAATGCAGTTGAGACATAAATATTTGATCGCCATACAGAAAAACCCTATGCTTTATGAAGACGCATTAATGATACCAGGTTAATGTGGCGTTGAGCTATCGGTGCCCTTGCAGCACTGAAACTGTGCTCTGTTTAGCAGGGCATTATGGGTAATGTGACCCATACTGTGTGTATCCGTCTGGCCCTACTGAAGGCTCATCTTCAGGTAGCACCTCAGCCTCCACGCATCACTTCCTGTGCTTCATGTATTATGGAGGCAGCGCTACAGTCCTCACTACCAGCTGTGTATCATAAGGATTAATAAATAAAACAGCTCGCTGTTTCTCTTTTCTGACTGTATAGTGAGGGTGCGTGATTGTGTGTGTGTGTTTGAGTGGAAGTGTGTGTGGGAGTGTGTGTTTGTGTGTGTGTGCGTAGCCATATTTATGTTTGCACTGAAGAACTTTGCAGCTTCGCTAATTTGTGTGTGTGTTTCTTTCAGGTTGTGTAATGTGAATTGAATTATCTGCCGTAGCCTCAGGCTAGCTCTGTCAATTTTGTCACTACGCAGTTTATGCCTGAAATATGCAAGGAGAGCACTGAGCGCTCAAAAACTCTCACGTGTACCCCATGCCTGTCAACTGGCCCCCTTTGAAAGCTCACAGTGGTGTTGTGATAAAGAGGTGCAATTGTCTATATACGTGTAAACAGGGATTTTGGCAGGTTTATGGAGGTTTATAATTTGATAAGTTTATTGAGGTTAATGGCTTCCTGTTCTGTTAAAATGTTTTGGATAATTGGTTCACGCAAGCAAATGGTTCAAATTGCGTTGGGATAATACAAAGGTTTCTCTCTCCCTCTTTCTCTCCTTCACAAACATGTTCTCTCTCCCTCATTTGTTCTTATCTATAGGGTCCTTTAATTCATATAATGAATCCTTTGCTTCTGTCTTTCTCCTCTTCCCTTTGGGCACTTGATACTAATTATTGGGTTGAAAATTATAACATGCTTTGACATACATCACTCTGGCACTATGGCCTAGATCTTCAGAGCCTACAGCGAGATTTTTCTCACTGACACACACACACACACGTGATCTTCCTGTTTGTAGATATTAAAGCTTTACAATGCAACGTTTTCGAAAAGCAAGTGGCCCATGTTACTCCTGGAATAAGCTTTGCACACCCTTAACCGCTCAAAACACAGTTTATATATTACATCAGATGTTGTGTCGTTTGAAAACATTGACTGCGGTTCATTATTTAAAGCCTGTTAAATAAAACTTCAGCAAATTTCTGCTAGTTAAAGAAGCTAAAGGGAAGTTCAGGCTGAGTGAAGCAGACCATTTTTTGATCACGTACCACAGCGGCTTAACCCTCAATATATTCTCACCCTCTCTACTTTTGGCCCTGAGCTTGATCATGCCGCAGTCAGGCCAGCGATGGGCTGATAGCAGATCAGAGATGGCCGTAGGAAATTAAGATCAAACGCAGCGTCTCTCATCTCTTTCTCCACACTGGAAGTTTGTGTGCTGTTTGAATTAGGAAAATACAGCTTGACAGATTATGGTGCCCTCTCCGCTGTGAGCGTCTTTGTCTTTGAATCTCACGCCTTGATCTCTCCACTCGTCCTCTCTTACTCTGAAGCGACTGCACGCCATTTATTCATTATGCTTAAAGTCTTAAAGAGACAGAGGCCTGACAGAGGAAGAAAGTTCAGATGAGATTTTGAAGGCCCGCAAAGTTTTTTTTATACATATGAAATAGTAATGACACCTCTTTTATCTATACTTTTTTCAGTCTCTCTCTTTCTCTCTCTCTCTCTCTCTCTCTCTCTCTCTCTCCTAGCCACTGGCATTGCCCCTGTTCCTCAAATGGTGGTTTGTGCCAGTTACCAACCCTTGCACCTGCTGGAGAAAAGGACCTCAATGCTTACTAAGATGGTACTTGTTTTGTTTCTCTATTGCAGATGTCTTCATTTCAGCACTTTGTTATTTTATTGAAGCGATGTCACATGAGCAAGAGTGCTGCCGTACTAAATAATAGCACTGCTTAAATGTGCAGTTACTTCTTAAATGTGCAAATCTGTAACTTGTCTCCGTGTCGCCATCTCTGTTTGAACTTAAAATTACACGTTACTTTATATATGTTGAAATGAAATGAAACCAAACTGACATTTCTCAGGAAATCTGATTCGTTTAAATTGTAAATCCTTATTATAATGATGTGTGAATGAATCTGTAACTGAATCTGTTATGTACTTTTTATTTTTAACCAAAAAAGTTACTGCTTGCAGTTTTAACAAGTTAGTGTCTCATAGCAACAGAAAAGAATAAACTCACACATGTCAGTCTGTACTGCAGGAACTTTAAACCCACCCTGTTTGTTTGATATTATGCCTATTAAACCTACCTTAAGCTTATTAACTTAAAATCTACCCCAAACGTTCCTCGTCTGCCTCACACTTGGGTGATAAATGACTCGGTTTGGATTAACGTTGGCTGTCTAATCCATTAATAAGTCTCTGTTCTATAATCTATAATCGTGGTGGGGGATGTTTTTCAGGCTGATTCATCTGAGAGTCTGAGACAGTACGGGCTCTCTCAACTCTACAGTCACCCTGTGCTGCTTACTAGAACTCGAGACTGCCCCCTGGTGTCCCCTCCCAAACCTCCTCCAATCCCTAACTGGAAGCTCATTCGCCCCCGCAAGCAGGTCAACATTACGGATGAACCCAAAGGTCTGACTGGTGTGCTGTTTATGTCAAAATTGGCATGTTTGGCTCTGATTGGCTCTAATGGATGTATGTGTTTATTAGAACTTCCTGTTCAGAAACCAGAGCAGTTCATTGAGGTTTCCAGCCCCTTCATCAACTTTAAACTCATGACTGTTGCCGCCCATGACATGTAAGATGTGTGTGTGTGTGTGTGTATATGTTTCATTACAGACCCAGTGGTAATTAGCAAGCACATGTATTTATATCATTTAATAAGTAGTACATAAATCAATACATCGTTTCAGAACGATCAACAGGAAATCCGAGGCTAATGGAAAAGTTTTGGTGGTCCATCACGCGATTTAAACGGACCAGCGGCGCGTCTGCTACCCACCGTCTTTTCCGATTGTTTTGAGTGTGTGAATATGAGCTTTGTTTTATTTCCAGGTATTTTATCTTTAGCTGCAGGAGAGAGTACATTAGCACAGCGGGCGCTAAAAGCAGTAATTGGACGCGTGTGGGAGTCAGACAAGGTGTTGAGTTTCTCATTGTGCTGCTTTTGATCACAAGCCAGTATTCACTCATGCTTGTGTCTGTAGACTGCTTAGACAAAAAGAAATGGTGTTGTTTTCATGTTTTGTGTGATCAGCTGTGCTTGTTTATTATTATTTAATACTGTAATATTTTGTGTTTATTAGGGAGCAGGGTGGTGTCAAAAAACGTGGCTATAACTCTAATCTGACTTCCTTCTCTGAAATGGAGGACAGCGAAGATGAAACTCAAAATGACGTCACCCAGAACAGTCCCAATACATTAGATGCCACTCAAAACAACCAGGTAAGTGAAAAATGACAGTAAATCAGATTATTTACACTGCAATTTTACAAAACAACCAATGACATCCACATCAGGTCATGTTTGAAATTTTAATACCACAGTGATAGGTTGAGACATGAAAATGTAAGTAAGTTAATGGAATAGTTCACCCATGTTTTTTCTATCATTTATTTTCATGTCATTTCAACCTGTATTATTTTTCCTTCAGTGGAACACAAAATATAAAAAAATGTCTCAATGGTTTCATAATTCTGTATTGTTTATTGTGTTTCGTAGAAGTGATAAGTTCATAAAGATACAGGTTTGGGATGACATGAGAGTTAATGATTAAAGAATTTGGAAGTCAGCTATACAAAACGTCTCCCAGACTTTGCATCTATGTTTTTTAAAATTTTGTAAACGCCCTCTTTTGAGGAAACACTGCTGCGCTATTTACACCCAGTATTCTGCAGCGAGTCTCAGTTTACACTGTCTGTAAGGGGAGCGTTCAAAATGTTCTGCTCTGCGGCTGTAGTGCGGCTGGTGGCCGGGGGAAAGAGACAGGCTATGACTTCTTCTAACGCCTCTCTCTCTCCAGCCCCCAATGTCACTCCGTTCGTCTCCCTAATCATGAGAGCGCCTCTGGCAGCTTCCGCATTAGGGAGATGGAGAAGCAGAGACAGAGTGGTGGAGCTCGCACGGCTCGTTACATAAAAGGACGGGTCGTGTCCTCGTAACGATATAAAAAGCAGCACAATTAGCCTGTCAGTCATCGGGACGGGTGTCTCGCAGGGGGTTCAGCTCAGATCGGACTGTGACAGATCGTTTTCCGTGTGGTTAGGGCGTCTGCACGTGTGCTCGCGATCCGTCGGGATTAGTGACGAGCCGAATTTGTGCCTTTAAATGGCAAACTGAACTGCAACAAAATCGATTGTTTTCTGACAGGTTTTTCTCTCCTGTCAGCCATTGGATGGATGAAGAGATAGCCCCACCTCAAACTCGCACCACTGATGAGCCAGTCTTTCTGTGTCAGGCTGGCCAAGGTGCTTAAACATGATAATGTTTTACAAAAGACACTGTGTTTGACTAAAGAATAAAATCATACAGGTTTGGAATGACATGAGGTTGGATAAATGATGGTAACATTTTTTGGGGTGAACTATCCCTTAGCCCATGGGAAATGTGATGATGAGGTCACCCAATGTCATAATGTTGAGAGTTCTCCTCTCGTCTCATGTTCTCATCTCCTGCCTGTCCCACTTTTCCTCTCGTCTGTCCTCCATTCCTGTCTTTCTGTTCTTCTCACCTCAGATCTGTGGTGAGTCACAGACTATCTCTGAATCACTGGTGCTGTTGTTCGTTAGATGTGGCACACCGAGGGCCTTTAATTGTCCTGCACATTTAAATTGCACAGTTGGACGACTCCTCAGGCTTTTAAAGGCTTTCTAAGTGACATGAGGTTGAGGTTCAATTATGGAAAAAAAACCATTTTGAGAAGTTTCCAAGGCCTTCAGCTGGATTGTTTCCATGGCACCACACTGGGTTACTTAAAGTGTATGGTCTACAAAAAAAAACATGAAATTGTTTTACATAGAACTGTCTCAATTAGCGGGTAAAGTCTGATATGCTAATTGAACCTCTATCTCTCTTATCCTGTCACTATCTGGGTACCCACAATGTTCATGGCATTCTGTAGGAAGTTAAAGAGAAAGTTTATCCCAAAACAAAACTTTTTCTGTCATTCACTCACCCTCAGGTCACATGCCAAACTCATATTACAAGTTGATATTTTGAGAAATGTGTCAGCGGTTTTGTGCCTGTGACAGAATGGGTGCCACTGTTTGGTTGGTTACCAACATATTCTTTGGTGGTTCTCAGAAGCAAACAAGTCATGGAATAGCATGAGGGTAAAAAAAATGATGGAATATGTTTAGTTTTTGAGTGAACTATCCCTTTAACTGAAGAAGAAAACCCTTGCTGGAGTCCAGATGTCAGATTAGAGAATTTCTCGCTGGCTTCTGGGAGTCAAGCAAACTCGGTACAAACTGAATGGATAAGTGTGGACATGCATTGTTCTCCTTCTGTATGTGACCCCCAGCTGACCCTTTACACTTTCTACTCCCCATGTTTCCCTAGGTAACAGCAGAGGACAAGAAAAAGGGCGACAACATCGCCAACGGTAAGATGGATTTCTGTAGGCAGCTAAACAGCTTTATGTCACAGTCACTCAAAGACCTACATGTACAATCATATGCATAATAGTCAGTGATGTTTTCTTTTACATTTGTGTTACATGTATGTTATTTTTAATTAACATCATTCTCAGTCTGTCACACTTTCTAATTTGTGTCCTTAAATATTGTGTACTTACATAAGATGAAAAGCTTGTCATTACAGTACAGTAAGTGCAGTACTGTACATTACCGTACTTACTGTACACAGACATATTCTTTTGAGTAGCTTTAGGAATTAAGTTTAAGTGAAATTACATGAACACACTTTAAATATAGTATAATTTAACAACATGTATGTACACAACACATACACAAATAAGACGTTTTTCTTGTGTAAATTGTAGTTAAAGACTTCGAATATAAAGTGGGACCATAAAGTGAAACGGTTTTATTCACATAAACGAAGCAATTATTTACCAAGTGGAAATGACTTTATCGGTGGGAAATCTTCTTTCGTTTTGCATTAAGTGCTTTTGTAACAATGTGAAATACAAATGAAACCAAAGTGAAAAGAATGAATTTGTAAAGAGGGATAATTCTCTTCACTTATCTCCCTCCAGTCATTGTTTAGCCATCAGAGCAGTGAGGCTAATAGCTGCTGTAATGATATGATAGCTGGGTGAGTTGTCTGTCTTGATTTTCATTTATCTGCTTCTTTTTCCATCCGATCCGTCTAACTTTTATCAGCACAGACACACATGGCATCACCTCCATCTCTGATCATGATCATCACGACAGGCCAATTATGTGCTTTCCCAGAGAGCCCAGTGGGTTGCTTAGTAACACCTGTGGATAGGGAAATGGAGTAAGTCCAGCAGTGGTTTCTCTGTGGCGTCTCTATTCTCATGGTTTAAACCGTCACCCCCTCCACACACGCACAATCTGTGTAATCCATTAAAGCCACAATATAAACATTTCAGACGTCGATGCTAAAAACTACCATAATGAATTGTGACACAATGCCGGAATATTTATAAATGAAATGTGTTATAATGGTGCCACCGATTAGCTTAATGAGCTTTGCTGATTGACGCTGTTTAGTTAATCACGATTCCCATGTGGGAAGTCAATTCGGAGCATCTCATTCTCAAAAACATCTTTGTCAAACATCAGATATCACTTTAGAGCTTTGGTACACCATATACCAGGTTCAAATTCCTTCACAATTTCTTCCCTCCAGAACAGAAAGTCACAGGTATTCCAGTGTTCTCTGCTTACGTAGTTTGACAGACTTTTTAATGTTTTTTTTTTTAATCCCCCAGATCCAGAGAGAGAGCAGTCGGCTTCAAACCCCGAGAAAGAAAGAGATGGAAAAGATAAAGAGAGAGCGCAGACCGCCAAGGAGTCAAATTCTGCCCTGCTTCAGTCCCAGGATGAGATGCCTTCAGACAAACCTCTGCTGCAGGAGACCTGGGTGGACCTTCATAATTTCACTACATGCTTTCAGTGAGGTTCAAACATCTCCAGCAGCAGCCAAAATCATATTAGCATATTATACTAATTCTTTATTGATGTATTTTGTTACATTTCTCTTTTTATGGTTCTTATTAGACTAATATGTTAATAATCACTGTGTTGTAGAACGTTGCTGATTTTCCACAAGCCGAACACGTATGCGCATCAGTGCAAGACGGCACACTCTCAGGTAAAGTTGTGTTTGATAAACTTATCGACTAGTGGTTTAAGTGTGTAATTTACTAGCGTCACCAGTCAGAACTGCAAACACAATGAGGCCACCTGCCATTGGTTAGTCAAAACACATGGTCCCGCCCCAAACTTGTTAAGCCAATGTTATTTTGTTGCACTGATTTGGACAATTGTAATAGTGCCACATTATTTTAACTATTATTTTTTTAAAAATCCATCAATAAATGGGAACTTATAACTGCCGCTCTTTAGCCTTTATTTAAGGATGCTCGCATATTAATTAGTAACATAGGATGTTTTGTCTGGCCTCAGTGTTTTTAAAGTTGAATGTGACAAAAACACACCGTGTGTACAACAGTCAGAGAATGACATTCAGAATGCATTATTATAACAACACCTAATACCAAAAACAGATCCAAGCCTGTTATTGTGGCATTTGTAATGGTGCTTGATATAATTATGGTATCTGTGGTGGGAGAGGTGTGCTAGGAGCGAGTTTGAAAGTGACTCATATTCCTGTTAGAACTCCATCTCTTCTCGACGGTCTGCTACACCAGTGTCCAATGCTGCGGCCTCCACCCACTCTGTTACCGCTCCTGCTAAACAGCCTGACTCCACCACATCTGTACACAGACTGGTACACACACACACACACACACACACACTCTTTCTCATAATCATGTTGTTTTTGTTCCTCTTTCTGTTGTGTTGGTGAGGTACTTTTTTTGTACCTTATCCCCTGAGAACATGTGGTTTGATTTAATATTAGGTAATTACTTCGAGTGTGAGTTTATGCAACGGTGTGTGTGTGTGAATGTCAAATATTCTATTGTCGCCAGAGGCGCATACAAAGCCAAAACACATTACAAAAATGGTTCACCCAAAAATGAACATTCTGTCATTATTTACTCATTCTCACATTTACAATCTTGTGTACGGTTTTATTTCCTGTGGAACACGGAGGGAGTTTTGCAAATCATTTCAAATGGTAACAGTTCATAGAGGCCACATCTGTTCACCAACTCTGAAAAACTCCTTTAAAACAATACTGTCCCATTTACTTCCTTGTCTGTCTTGTTCTCTCAGTCTGCAGATGGGAAAGCCACTCACTTTCTGTTTGTGGACAGCCTGTTACACACAGAAATTGTCATCAGTTTCTCAGCGTTAGTGCACTGGGGAGAGGGTGTGGAAGAGAGTACGAACACCTGGCCAAACACACTCACAAAATACATTAGAGTTTGTCCATCAGTTTATAAGAACCAGGCTTCTAATTCGAAGTGTGTGTGTGTGTGCTTGTGTGTGTGTGTTTAGAGAAGGAAGCTCCAACCAGGCCTGGTGTTCTAACAGCTAAGCCTTTCTCCTGGAAGAGCCTCGTCTCTGAACTCTCGGTGGTTGAGATTCAAACAACTGCTTGTAAAGCTGGGTTACTGTCACTTCCTCCTGGGTAACTTACCACTCTAACCTAGCATGTGTTAATGCAGAGGCCCTTTATGGCAATATGAAATATATGTAGTATCTCAGAACACTTTCACATTACATCAGGATGAGAAAGAACTCTACTGGGCATGTGCAAAGTTAATGACATCTCCGGTTAAAATGACGGCTGTGTCCCTTTTGAGAATCTCCTAGTGCAAACAAGCGCTTCTCAATCTAAACACGTACAACCATAACAGGAAGTACAAAACTGATGTGGTCTGTAACCTCGCCTGAGGCTGTGTAACTGTGAACAGTAGTTCACTGTGACATGAATTACTGAAGTTGTGCGGATCCAGCTAAAAGCTCTGAATATTACTACCAAGAGCCGTGTAATGTATCTGCTAGGAGAGAGAGAGAAAGAGAGAGAGAGAGACCCAGTCTGCTATTTGTAGCTGTGTAATGGCCTAAAAGCTGAGAGCCTACATTCAGAGGTCACACTGAGGGAAATGGCAAATTTGAGGGGAGGCAAATGTAGGCGTCTATTAATTATTTTGTTGCTCCGTAAACCAATACTGCAAAAATATACAAGCAGATTTTTCTGCAAAATATATCATTATTTAGAGTCTAATTTTGGTGGAAACATTTTATCTCAGTTTTTACAGCTAATTGTACAGTTCATTATAGGACAAGAAGACTAAATATAATGAATTAAAATGTGTCACTCAAAGAATGCAATTGACTTTTGTTAAATGGCCTGCCTGAGTTTGAATGTTCTCTGCTAGAGCAGAGAGTGTGTGTGTATGATGTGTGTGTGTGACCTGCGCTGTGGCTCCCATCAGTTTCAGTCAGCTCTAAAGGTTTTAGTAAGTTCTTAGAAATGAAATGGAACAGAATAAAACAGTTAAATCACATTGAATGCATTTGCTAACAGCATTACACATAATTAAATGTTAACACCTAATCGCATATGTTACACTTTTCTTCACCTTAACATCTCTGTACATATAAATTCTCTTTCTCTGTCTCAGTCTAACACAGCTAATCGGTCAGATCATCCATTTAACTCTTTATACCTGTTTTGCTAGCTCACGTTCAGTGGACCAAATTAGAATTATAGTTATGTGACGATCTTATACAAAAATATCACCAGTACAATCCAAAGCAACATACAATACATTAAAGTTACACATCAGTATGTCTGTTCCCTGGGATTCGAACTCCCCTCATTGCTGTTCTGTCTCGCCAGGCGCCATGTTCTTCATTTTCAAACAAGAGCTTCATTTGCCGTCCATGTACATCTCTGCAGCATGTCTCCTTTTTTGTTTGGTGATGAGGAGACCATTATGCCACATCTTGACCAGGTAGGGCACACTACTGAGGGTAGATACTCCTACCATTCTTGCACAGTCGTCTGTGCTGCACAGTTTCTGATTAACGTGTTTCTCCTCTGCCTTCCTCCAGGAAAGTCTGAGGTTCTGTGAGCAGGCGGTGTTGATCGGAAGAGCTTTGGGTCGAGTCATCAGATGCTTCTCAGATCCAGAAGAACTTCCATCAGCCACCAAAGATCTTGAGAGGACCCATGGTGTAGGCATACAGCAGCAAAGGGTGGGTTTTATCCGTGCCCAAACGCATACGTTTGTAGATTGAGGTGAGTAGATTGTATATTGTGTTTTGTGGGACAGGTTTTCAGCGAGGCTGTGTATCACATGTTCTGCTCCGCACTGGGGCGGAAACTGACCCCCGAGGAGCTGTTTGCGGTCCAGACTCTGACCGGAGACCCGTCGCCGCATGGCTGCAATGACAAAGCCATGGACGTGAGATCAGGTGGGCAACTATGTGACTAATAGAGAGTTTGACTCATTCAGCCTGGGTCTGTGTGTCTGTGTCCTGGTATTCACTGTTATGGTAGTACCAGTAAAATTTGACCTTGTGGGGACATTTGACCTTTTTGATGCCCCTAAGGAAACAAACTTACAAATCACACAGAATAATTTTTTTTGAAAATGTAAAATAGCGTGTGTGTGTGTGTTCGCTGACTTGTATTAGACGACAGTCCTGAGGGCTGGAACGGCAGGCAGGCCACAGATCAGGAAATGCAGGCCGCCACAGTTTTACAGGCCGGTTGGAAGGGCTACCTGGTCAGAGAAATCCTCACTGCAGCAAGACCAGGTAAAGTCCAGCTGTACTACCTCAGAGACCTCAACAGTGCCTCACTGATCTACCTGATCAGCAGGACAGTCGCAGGTTATCATGGACCCCATTTACACCTGTTCACATCCGTCCACTTTAGATCACAAACCAGATCCTAAAATGTGTGTAAACGATTATAGAGACTTTGAATTCAGTGCTTTTAAATGTCCAACAGTTTCATTCGGACACATTCTCTTGTGGCCAGTTATTTTTGACATCTGTTCTGTGTGTGATGTTTGTGAGAGAGAAAAAGAGAGGGAGAAAAATAGAGAGAGAGAGTCTCTCTGCTGCAAGGGCCCAGAGCTCATATATATCAATGAAGCTGCCAGTCACTCCAAGTAAGTATGACAGCATAGAGAACAACACACCACTCCATCTCTCTCTCCATCTGCCTCCATCCCTCCCAGCATAACTGCATCTCCAGCCTGAGTGACAGAGGACGAGAAAGAGAGAAACACTTGTCAAAAATCAAAGCACATTGAGCAAGCTTTCCTGTTTTACGTAAGGTTAATGAGTGAATAAACATCGACAGCCAATCAAAATCCATCTGAATTTAAAGGGCTTGTGCGTTTAAAATGACAACATTAGACTCATACGGGAGCATGAATAGAATTTGTCTTTAGTGGGTAACGTGGTTATCTGTGTAGTTATCTTTTTAGGTGCACGGAAATAAAGATGTAGGTTAAGCGTGAGGTTAGCAATCAAAAGAAGATATTGACTAACAAGATAACGTGTAGTACTTTCAGAGAACTATCGCGTGAACTCGTTGCATCCGGCAGGCTGAAAGAGCTTTGAGTCAAAACACTCGAGTGCTCTCTAAAGACTATTGCTCATCAAACGCTATTTACCTCAGACAACCCAGTCATTGTCTGAAAATTACAGTCTGGATGCAGCATTCATACCCAGATGAACAGAACGCCTTTCAAATAGACTTTCAAAGATTTGCCACTAAACCCTAGATTGGTTTCACATTTTTGAATTAATGAGCCGTTTGTAGGACGGAAAATTGGCGGTTTTCATTTTCCCTTCTTCAAAGCAAGGTGTGAATAGAAACAAGGTGACACTGCATCCTTTTCTCATTATCCAGATCTTACTGAAAAACAAACTGTATTACGGTTTCTGTCACGAATAAGTTTTACATCAGTTAATATCTGCGACAGTAGGAAAGTTTGTAATTGAAGCATTTGTGTAGTCTGAGAACGTTTTAGGCTAGAGGTGTAAGGTCTTGTGTTGTGTTTGGTATTTGTTGGTCATAAATATGTTTTATGCTTTGAAAATTTAAACGCTGGGTTATGTTTGTGCTGAACATTGTTGTTCAAACGCTGCTAATGTAGACATGTAAGCAAGTTAAAAAGCATGCCAGCATAGATACGTTGTGCATATTGTAAAGATTTGTTTTATAGTTTCTGTTTTGTTATTATAAACAAATCAACATTCATGTTTGTGAATTTATATGTAATTTTAAGGTATTATTACAAATGCTAAATAATTTTTCTGACATATGCAGTGAAAGTTGTCTGAGGAAGTACAGCTGTGAACTACTCATCTGTAATAAATATTATGTGTATGATTTATGTGTGGAGATGAATATTTCATTCAGCAGTGCCAGGCCTAGTTAGTAAACTGATTGACAGAGGCAGATGAATTGAGGTTTGTTGGGTTCATTCATTTGTCACAGAGGCTTAAACTCTTCCAAATTGAACCGTGTTATTCAATCTGGCTTTGCGGCTACGAGCCGCATGCTGCGTGTTTTTATGAGCGCTTATTACGGCGTGTTTGCGTTTGTATTTATCTGTTTGTGTGTGTTTAGGCACCAAGGAAAATCTGAGTGTCACGAAGACTCTGGAGGAGATGTGGACGACAGTGGAGTCAGATTTAGAGAAACAAGCCGTAGCTTTACTGAGGTAAATTATTCATTTTGAAGAATCATTTCTCTCTGTCGTTCCTTTGGTGGTACCATCTGCTGTTTACTGTCTATGCCTGGATTTGTTTGCGGGGAGGGTCTGTGGTGAATGACCTCTGGCCTGGGGGGTAAATGTGGCATGTGTCTGAGCTCACTGGGTGGGTGGCATCATCTCTCCGCATTTGTAGCCTAACCTAGCCAACACTGACAGTCTGAGTGTCACAGGTCAGTTTTTGTCTGTTTCTGACAGACACATGGTTGCTAACGGTGAAGGAATCGCACAGATCTACCCCTGTAGAGACGACGAGACCAACAGAATAACCTTCACTGACTATTCAGTGTCTGTGCCGGAGACGACAAACTCCTGGATTCTGATCTTCAGGTCAGGAGCTCAATAAATAATGGTTATTAAAGACCCAATGAAATGATGCACATTTTAATGGGATCAGTGGTTGTGTTTACTGTATGTGATGAAGCCATTTTTTAATTCTCTATCCTCACATTCCAGGGAGGTGTTTCATGTTCATAAGGACATGCTGCTTGTGCCTAAGATCTACTCGCCTCTCCCTGCCTGTATTTTGCATGTGATTAATAATGACACTTTAGAAGAAATACCCAGAGTCTTTAACAGGGTGGAGCCACATGTGTACACCCCAAACAAGGTGTGTCTTCTGTGTTCTGGCTTTGTGCAAAGTTTAATCTGTTTAGTAGTGTGTTTATTGTATGTTATATTTTGTCTGAAGGGCGGTTACACATTTGTAGCTGAGGCACATACCGGAGACACACCTCTGATTGGAGGAAAATGGCGCATGCGTTTGATTGGCTCCCGAGAGCCCCTAGCGCAGCCGGCCAATGACACACCAAGCAATAACTTCTCTGTTAAAGAGTTGAAAGGTTACTACATACCAAATCAAAAGAACATCATCTGCAGGTTAGCCCACACTTTAAATGTACAGTATTTGCATGTAGCTTCATACAGCATCTGCTGTGAGGATAATGTTGCACCTAACCTGGAAGTGTGTGTTTCTCTGCCAGGCATCTGGTGAAGGTCTCCAGTGAACATAAAGCTACTGTACAGTTTCAGACCTCACAGTCAGACGTCTATGTTAAACTCAGTATCCTAGACAACGAGACAGAGGTCATCAGCCGCCAGGGCAAAGGTCATGCCATCATCCCGGTCTACTGCTTCTTAACCAGCAAAGGTTTTCACACACACACTCACACACACACACATTGTCTAGATGTCTATTGTATTGCTATACACAATACAACCTAACCCAACTAAACCCAAATGCATTTGTAGATTTGTGGAGTTTTGCTGAGATTTGTCCCCAATACATAGTAATTGTCCCCAATACAATACACAATAGTAAACTTACACACAAACATGTTAATGCCGTTGCATTTGATGAAAAAACAAAAAGGTATTTCTTTTACACAAAGATGGAACCAGTATATTTTTTAATGTAGCAACTTTAATTGCTGCTAGACTTTCCAATACAAGTTTTATTTAACAGTTTTAGGGTTTAAAGCTGCTGTAGATATGCATTGAACCTTACAAACAAACGGAAACCGGCACATTATGCGCATATTTTCACACACAACGATATCGCACGCGCTCAAATATGGCGCGTCACAGACGTACAAGAAATACAAACATATGGACGCACGCACACAGGCTTACACAAGCCAACGCTTGTGATATCTTCACAGAGTGACACAAACTTACTAAGGTATAGTTTGCGCTTCTTTCTCTTTCTTTAGTCGAAGTCTTCTTGTCCGCCCACTCCACATTTTGTCTTAACACATATTCTCCTCAGAAAGTCACTGTCTCAGTTACTTAGCTACAGCCTGACTCTGGCAGCTCTTTAGTGTATTTATAGTGTGTTCATGTGTGCGTGTTTGCAGGCAGTTCTGCGGCCCAGGCGGGGGCAAGGCGGGATCAGGGCAGCCCCGCGGCAGAGAGGACAGTGACAGAAAAAGAGGGGAGTGACCGACACCCTGCAGACACACTGGTACCTGTCACCACAGACAGCTGCTGTCACTCTGTGTGTGTGTGTGTGTGTGTGTATGTGTGTGTGGTAGTGATTTATCTTCTAAACGTCTAACTTTCCCTGCTGAAAACACCAGGGGCAGTTGCATAAACATAGCCGTTAAGATAAAACTGTCTTAAGAACACAGTCTGAACATTTGGCAATTAGTTAAGGCTGAGTTATGACCAGGCTTGGGGAAAAACAACAGATGATTAACTTCTTATAAAACTAGACTTGGCGATTTATGCATCTGTTGGTCCAAGCTGGTTTATGGTGCTGTTCTGGTGCTGGTTGTACTGGTGGACCAGCAATGCCTCTTTGACGTTTGCTGGTGCAACTAGTTGAGCAAAGAAATCTAGCTGGTTAATTTGGTTAAGTTGGGAGGCTGGTTACCAGCATTTCTAGTCTTTTAAGCAAAGTTACTATATGTGTTTAAATCAAAGTTTGTGTGGATGGCTAATTTTGTTTTGTGTGTGTGTGTGTGTGTGTGTGTGTGTCAGTTTCATAAGTACTATATACAGGCAGAGGTGTTATGGGAGAGCTGGCCTTTAGATGAATCTCTGTCCTCCTTCACCCAGAATCTGAGAGACATGGAGCGCAACGAAATGAGAGGTACAGCCAATCACAGACTTTAAAATTTCTCTTTGTGATTCATGCCGTTTATGATTCAGACTGGATCCACTCGGGTCCGTAACTCCACGACCTCATATCTTTGAACTATATACTCAGTATTGTTGTTTATAGAGATTTCTATAAAGATGCCACATTCCTCACGGATATCTTAGATTATTTTGTAGTTGCAGCATTATTCTGATGTCATTGTGATCTTTTGCAAACTTCTGTTACTTTTGTTAAAGTTGCACTCCATGCAGAGGCAAAATTGCGAACGAATTGCAACTTTAACAGAAATAAATGGTTCACTGCTAGCTTTTGTTCTCATTATAGTTACTTTAAAGGACATCCTTATGTTGAGCTCATGTGATTTAAATCTGGTGATGATGTTATTAATGTGATCTTTTGCAAACAAACAGAAATTGCGAACCATTTTCTGGCTGCTAGCTTTCGTCTTCATTATAGTTAATGTAAATGCTAACCAGCGTGCATCAGTCGTACACCCTTTGAATCTGCGCTCATGTTTTCTCATTGTGTCTGAAGCGAACTGAATGGGCTGACTGCTGTCCCACCTGCGCTTCTTTCATTACCCGAGAGCTGCCCACCGCACAAATAATGGAGACCTACTAAATTCAGCTGCTTGTGGTGAATAGAGAACCGTGATTTGCTGCGGCCTTGGACGCATGACACAAGGTCATTTGCTGTGGGTCCGATCGCTGGTTCAGCTGCAAATAACCTTCATTTTGCCGAGAAAAGTGAATAGACAGCAGGGCTCATAGAAATGGAAATGTGAGGGGTTGAGATGGAGAGAGAGGACAGGGGAAACGGAGCGACGCTATTGGCCGGGTGTATTTTGAACAGGCGCTTAGCATACTGGCCTAGACCCGCTAATAACATTAAGATTCTTTTGTAATCCTGATTGTCTGGTAATAATCGTATTCCTGTTTTTTTACTCGCAATGTATATTTCATAAGACACGAGTGACTGGCACCCTCTTTACAAATTTGCCAACAAACAAGTTATCATTTAGCACATTTAGCTTCCGTTGATATTAAGTGGCGACGCATTGTGCGCCGTGAAGTCTTTCATTTTTAATGAGTTTTTGGGGTATCTCAATGTTTCAGAATGAAGATTCACAGGTAAGCAAGATAAATACCATGGAATATTTAGGAAATGTTGGCTAATGTTCTCTAAAAGTTATTAGATGTTCTCTAAAAGTTATTACATTATCAGAAAACGATTGTTAGTAGAACTTTTTTAAACATTTTGTATCATATTATACGTGTTACTAAGTTGTTAGTGGAATGTTTTAAGAACGTTATATAATAAAACATACATTTAAAGCTCTTATAATCAAGCATAGCAGCAATACAGCTTCTACAAAACTGGACGTTTTGAATGTTCCTAGATCTTTCACAATTGTGCATTAGGTAAACAGACTCGCAACCTAAAAATGTGTGTGTAGAGACCCGGTAAACCACATATGCAAGCATTTGTGTGTGTGTGTGTATGTGTGTGAGTGAGTTCCACATTATGCGTCACACACCACGCGTGCCTGTTGTTTCATTTCCCAGTAAGCTTTGGTAAATGGGTCAGTGGGAAGTCAAATGAAGTTGGCTCTTGGCCTCTGGTGCCCTGGGAAGTATTTCTGGAGGGGAGAGAATTGAATTAACCCAGTTGAGTGGTTCCCAGTGGATCAAAAGCCACCCTGAGCTCAGTTACCACACACACCAATCAATAAATACACACGGGGACCAGCCCGGGGTACTGAACTCTGCTGCACCCCCCTCAGCCTCTTATGAAAGAGCGACAGTACTGCGGCCCCTTGGGCTCCAGACTGGAATGACCCCAGTGCTCGGTTTCAGTGCTTACAGTGTGTGTAGTTTCTGTTGTGCAGCGTTTCTGCATATCCGCTAATCTGTGGTTATTTAGTATGTGCGCTGGATCGTGTGTTTTGTGGAAGAAGCTAATGTACAGTAATTAAGACTGTAGCAATATTGCACATGTACGCTTTGAGCGTTGCATCAATATTGCAAATACGCTTTCTTAAAAACGTGCTCAACAAATATGAGCAAATACATTTGCATAATAAACTTATAGAAAATAGAAAGAAAAAACTTAAAGAATTTGCATTGATCTTATCATTATATATCACAATATATACCCTTAATAAATTAATGTATGCATGTTCCTTTAGTAGTTACAGCCTATATTGAAGGTATACTGCAGTTATTCAAAGCAGAACTGTTTATGCACAAGCAATAGAGAATCCATACTGATACACATGTAAAAACTGATTTGTGTTTTATTGATTCAGTGTCACACTGTGGGTGGAGATATGCAGTGAGGTTTATCTGTAGTGACACCGGTAACACTGGGCTGTCAGGAGATGCGGTGTGACTTCAGATTAAATCAGTGATCAGGGTGCTGTGACGATGTCTTCAGGGACACTGTAAGAGCCCTAAGTAAACCGTCTAGATAGATGTGCCCTAATTCAGCACACAGTGTGTGTAGACGGTAGACCAGATTAAGGGGTTTGGAGAGTTCGGATTTATAATAGAGCAATACTGCCATCTAGCAATGGGTACGTCTGCAAATGCTGTTCTGTATAGTTCTGTTTATATAAAACCGTTTACATGCGTCATGTGTGTGTCATTTGCTTACCTAGTAAGTAAATGTTAAATAAATTGTTTGGATACGGTGTTTGGCACTGTCAGGGGTTTGGCCTCATTATTTTCTTTTGTTTGACAATGGCAGTGTTTGGGGATATTTTGGACGGCAGTTCTGCGTCTGTTGGTACAGACCAGCAAAACAGAGATGGCCAGAAATCTGCTCTCAAACCATCCCACAAGACCAAAGAACGAGAGAAGGACAAACTGACATCCAAGTCCAGCTTCAGTATGAACCGAGTGAGTGAGTGAGTGAGTGAGTGAGTGTGAGTGAGTGAGTGAGTGTGTGTGTGTGTGTAACATTCTACACAAACTTCAAGTGTAACTCCCAGCAGTGTGTTCTCACTCATCTCAGGTGATGTATGTTGTGTGCAGAGTCTGGACGTGACAAAGCCGCACTGGACGCTGCGTGTGGTGAGCGACCCCAGCGAGGCAGAAGGCGTTGAGATAAAGAAAGACACTGAGAAACTGGAGGAGATCAGAGCCATGAAACTGGCCTGGGAAGCAGCAGAACCCGGAAGGGCGTTAAAGGTGATAATGTACACCTGACACCACTGCAAACACATCTGCTGTATGTGAACAAGCAATCTGGTTCTTCTCTAACCGGTTTCGGTTTGTTCTGAAGGCCCATCAGACCCGACAGCGCTATCTCGAACAGTTGCAGGCGGCGGCAGAGGGCAAAGAGCCAATCACAGCTGAGACAGGTTTCACACACTTCCTGCTGTACACACACACTCTGATTTGGATTCGCTATACAGTTGCACCACTATGATGTATTATTTCAATGCAAAAATCTCATTCACTCTTATTTACTGAACTATCCAGTTTAAACTAGATTAAATGTGCTGAAAGCCGTGTGTTGTGTTTAAATGATAATTTTCCATCACAAATGCCTTCATATGTAAATTATGCTTGTTATGAATTATGCCTTATTTTATTGGGTGCTTAAAAATTATAGCTTATGCAAATACACAGTACTGAAAGTGGTGCAGTTTGTTTTTTGTGAATTCTTACCTTAGATTTTATTGTAATACTGTGACATATGGGCATGTTCATTAAATGACAATGTGTGTTTTTGTGTTTACCGTTTTTTTAATTTAAAATTGCTAAGTTTTCTGTGAAGGTTTACGTGTGTGTATGTGTGTGTGTGTGTGTGTGTGTGTGTGTGTGTAGGAACGCAGCCTCAGTCCCAACAGACAGGAGAGATCAGTGCGCTCACACAGAACATCAGCAGAAATGACATTGATTACACACCATTCATCAGGTATAACAGTGTCTGATGTCTCTCAGAAGATGAAGTTCATGATAATCTAATATATAAACATACATGTGCAGGAAGACTTTACCTCAGCCTCGTCTGAAGGATGAAGAACTGGCCGAGGAGCAGAGAAGAGAACGTTCCGAGAAATTCCAGAGCTTCCGCCTCATCTGGGATAATATTCAGGAACAACAGAAACGGGAAAAAGTTACACGTAAGGAAATGATGAAACGACAGCTGGAGACTTACCTTGGTTTTCAGGTTAGTGATGAGTTTGATCAATTTTACTTCAATCAAGCGTTTCATTGGCTGTGGTTTAGAGGAGGCATGGCTTACGGGAGCCCTCCGAAGGGAGGTGTGTTTTCAAAGCTAGCTTGTATTATTGCTAGCTTCACAGAAATCACCCACCCTATCTTTAACTGAACAGATAACGTGTCATTGAACAGCGTTTGTGTTGCAGGACACTGTGGATCAGTACCGGCAGAAGATGCTTCAGGCTCGCGAGGCATTTCGTTCTCGCGTTTTAGAGGAACAATCCCGTAAGAAGAAGTACGAGTTTCCTGCGGAAGCAGCTGAGCAGGTGGAGCCGGAGAAGATCCCGGCTCAACCGCAGCCTGGTGCACGAAAGAGTGCAGTCAGGAGGAAGTGATCTGATCGTGACAAAATCTCTTGCTGTATTTGCTGTTTTACTGTAATGGTTTTAAATGCTAAATATCCAGAATATGTGTGAGTAGCTCTGAACTAAGAATTTTATCACAGATTTTGTTTTTTTTTAGTTTTATGTATTTTTATTTAAAAAAGTCAAATCAGAAGTTTTAATGTGTGTTTTAATGTTTAATGTGTTGTTGTCACTGCAGCCTTATATGTTTTACAGAAAAACATATAATATATAACATATGTTATGCTTGACAGAAAACCTGTTTGTATGAATTATAGCATTGATGCTAAATAAAATCCGGTCACTACAGGCATCCCATTGACTGACGAAGTAATAATGATAATCCTATACATAAATGTCAGACTTTAACTCCGTGGTTTAACATGTTTACCTTCATTACACAGAACAGCTCAGATTTTCTGCTAAACCTCTTTAGGGTTCCACGGAACTGTAGAACCTCTGCATCCTTTAAACTGGATTGTGTCAGAACGTTTCCTAGCTAAACTGCAGCTGTCCATAAGGAGTGAGTGACCTCAGTTGTTAGCACATTTCTGTCCTTTTGGGTATTTTTCCGGTGTACTCTGGTTTTGATGGCTCGCTCCAGGATATATTATTCCAATCCAGTGGACAGTTAGAGCATTACTCACAGCCTTTCCTACGACGCGCAGAAGAATAATTAAGGTTAACTCTCCCTCTCCGTCCTTGTTCCCTCAGTCTCGCTATATTTTCTGATTCCTGAAGCACAGACAACCTGAGATGGGGGTTTATCCTCAGTCTGTTAAGTGCTGTGGGGTCAGAGAAGTGTGTGTGTAGGTGTGTTGCCTGACGTTTCAGTCTGTGGTCTGTCAGTTCACATCCGGCTAAACCAGCCCTTATAACCCCGGCGGTCATATGAGGCAGTTAATACACTAAGCTATGCTCAGATCTCACATATACATGCAAAACATGATGTTTCTTGATGTTCCATTGCAGAACTTCAGCTCAACGTGAGCTATAAGACTCAAGATGCAAACTACATAACTTAAATCTAGCTGTTCACACAACCACATCACCATTAATGACTCATATTAGCCTTTAGCCTTTATGTGACTAGAACATCAAAAAAACAGACGAGTTTTATTGTAGTGTTGCTCTGTGACATTTTCAGTGTCTTTGAAAGTTCTTACTTATTTACATTTATCACAATGTCTCAGAGTGTTTGTAATGCAGACTGACTCAAGTATGTTTGGTTTTGTGGGAAGATGTTTCCAAGAGGCAATCTGAGCTTACTGGGAAAAATTGGTCTTACAGAATAACTCAAACATAAGTTAATAAACAAAGATAAAATCACATGGTATATATAGTATTTCTGTTTCCATGTCCCAAAAGGGGGCTGTTTTTAACCAGGTACCCGTGGCCCAATATGGAGGCCTCAACAAAAGTCCAAGGTGCCTCAGGATGACTGCAAATGATTTAAAATAAGACAAAACAATCTTCTATTCTTCTTCTATTCCTCAGTTGCCAATCTTCTAATCTTCTATTTTTCACAGCTGTACATTTTTTTAGTTATGTTATGCTGTAAAACATTTTATGGGGGAGAAATTGTGAGTGCGATACTAATGCGGTAACAGTATGTGAGACGAGTTCATGCTGTTTATATAATGAGAAAGTGAGAGTGTGAAGACAGCTGTGATCAAACGGAACCCCCATTTGGAATTGGGCATCATTGTGGATGTATGATGCGTGCTATGATGTCATTTCCTGTACAGCACAGATGTCATTTAACCCCCAAGACCCTGATGTCTGATGTAAAGACAATATATTGAAACTGTACAGTATAGGCACCTACTGTAGAGCAGCTTTAATTTAGCCTTCAGCTCTGGGTGTTTGTTTTAGCTTTAGATAGTTAAACTTTTCTTCAACCTGTGTGGTTAAATGTGACAAAAACGTAGACAAACTCTTTATTAATGCTAAATGTTTTGAATATTAGGTGATCCTTGTAATGAATTTAGCCTTAGAAATGTTATACTGTACTTGCATACATCACTAATAGAGCACAGGACCAGTTCTGATTGTTTGGTGACACCTACTGTTCACTGTTATTAGTAGAGTCTTAAACTTATGTGACTCTGAAGTAGTTTGTCTGCTTGTCTTCTGATCCTGAATAGAAGAATATTATTGGCTTAAAGGTGTAATCAGACAGTATTAAACCTCTGAATGTGTCAGAAACTCAGGAATGGACGGAGAGGTTGTAGCTATCAACAGTTCAAGTGATTGTCAGCTGTCTCTCACAGTAACGCTGGACTGCTGTTAGATCAGTCTACTTGATGGCAATACATTGTGGAGAGCTTTAATAATAGACTAGTCATTGAAAACGAGCCTCACAAACTGCAGTTTTCCATCTTAAAGGCTGTAGTTTTCCATCTTAAAAACAGTTTTCTGACTTTGTCAGTAATGCTGAAAGCTGAGGAGAGGTCAAACGGTCTGACCGCATGTTGTGCTCAGTAACTGTAATAGAGAGGAAAGATTAACTCAAAGATTATTCTTTTAAACCCAGAAAACACGTCATCACTTTTCCTCCTTTAAACGCTTAAAGGATGAGCCTGTGAGAAAGCATTTGTTTTTGTAGAACTACGATGATGGTTAATATTTATTTATTAACATCTATAATTTCTTAGTTGCATTAAGACCTAATGTTTTATATTTTGTTTACTTGGCTAGTTTAACTTTATTGAAAATTCTGTCAAAGTTATCAAAAAGCTTTCATGCAGTAATATGTTTTAACCCAAAAATGTGAGATGTTTTGTTTTTGTTACCCTTTGGTTTAAAACTCTTAAAGGAGTTGGTAACTCCTTTTGTAATCTAATATATAGATTATAATCTTATTTTATCAGAGTGACTTATTTTATCAGAGTGATCTTTACTTCATCATGGGAGACATTTCAGGAAAAAAAGCATGTGCAGATTTGTACATTCACACAAGTATTCCTTTAATAAGACCCAGAATGAAGGAAAACAGTCTTTTTAGTCTTCAGGATCATTTCTCGGTGTTGTTGTGCCTGTAACATTTGCAAAGCTCCGCCTCCAAAAACTCAAGCATGGCTGTTTGTATCATTGCCAGCCGCCTGCAGTTTAGTCATCAGAGTGAGTCGTGTCTGTATCTGCTGAGAATTGTTGATGGGTGTCTAATCGCATCTGTTGATTATTGCTGCTGATAGCAGATGTGTTGCTGTGAGTGCCAATGAGACATTCTCTCTCTTTCTCTAGCATTAACTTGTTGTCTCACACAAACAAAAGCTTTGTATCACTGCTTTAGTGAGGGTATCTCATCGACTAACATGCTAAAATATATACAATTCACAAATCGTAGCCCCTTAGCTAACCATCGTTATTAGATTTAATTTAATACATGTATGACTTACTGCATGATATTTTTTCTAATAAAATCTTTAAGAATTCATGAATAATTCATAAAGTGTTACAATATGCAAATATCTGTCTGGTGATTGGACCTTTACAGAAAACAATTCTAGATTTTTAATAAAGATAATTCTGTATGATTACAAGCTTGTTTCCTCATGGGAACCCTAAAATGTACCACAAGGTCAAAATTCACGGGTACTGAGTTACTTGTGGGGACATTTCTTCCCCATAACCTAGTGAATGCTAGTACACACACACACACACACACACACATTTACCTAACAGGAACACAGACAGATAATTATAATCACTACAGTCAAAATCACACAGTAACCTTTAATTCTCCATATAATTATGTCCTTCAATGTCCCCAGTGAGAGCTTCTATCAGATTTAGCTAGCTAGCGTTTGGGGAGGAACACACACGCCAAACAAACTGTGTGTGTGTAAACGTGTGTGTTTATAGTCCTAATGATGTCCCTGTAAAGCCATGTCCCATGCACCTGGATTAGAAGTGGATTAATTGGAATACACTGTTCCTATAATACACCTCAATATTAAACATACTTTACATTCCTCTCACTTTATACCCATGGGTTCAATCACCAGACAGATATTTGCATATTGTAACACTTTATGAATTATTCATGACTTGTTGGAAGGTCATCAAAACAAAATAATAATGACACGCTGGGCCTTCTGATTATGAAATAAAACAGCTTGTGTACAATAGGTGGCCGATTAAAATAAAGAGGCGGGACTAAATATGTCAAGGGTAAAAGGACACGTAATTAAATTTGACAGGCAATTGACATCATCAGTTGTATCAATGCATGTAGCATCTACACACAGTATCACTCTGCTCGTCACAAGCGTTTATGTCAGTGTTATTTAAATGGGAAGGAACAGCTTTACAAATGTTCAATGCATAAAATAAGTATCTTCTGAAAATGTAATGTTGGTTTTTTCCATAATGAGTCATTATTAATTGATCCAAATGTGTGAAACATGCTAAATTTTAGGTCATGAAACATCTTGACCCCCTTTATCTTGTTAGCATATTCATGAAGGAGGTAGAAATGTCTCATTTGTGAACAATTGTTTTGTTTGAGGTAGATTTGTTTGGTGAATCACCACACCACAAAACCGGAATACTGTACAGAATCTGCATGAGTTATTTTATGGAAAACAACTGCAAGGATATTCAAAAACTCTCCTTGGTATGTTGTACAGAAGAAAATCATGACTAGAATGACTAAATTGATTATCTTCCTACAGCAATGTTTGTATCTCCCTGAGGAAAATTGTACATTTTTTAAAAAACTTTAATATTCAGTGCACCACCGTATTAACCAGCGTAACACGGCAAAATAAAGTGCTAATGAATATCTATTCTTTGCTGTAATCGCATGCACCGGTGCATACTGCTTCTGTAATTGGATGCATTCGTGGCTGCTCGCAGGAAAAAACACGTCAGCGGGGAGCACCTTGCTTTAGTCATGCTTCTGTAAACTTTGGCCCCACCTCAGAGAACAATACAAACATGCATCAATGGGAGGGTCTAATCAAAGCCTCCCAACAGAAAAGCTATTAATGCAAACAGGGAGCCACTTACTGCTGAATGCTGAGCGTAAATGCCGTCCCTCTTCCTCTTTAATATCAGGAATAAAAGAGACCAAAGTAAATGAGGAATAAAGTCATTGATGTTCCACTCTGTGGCTTTATGGAGTGTTTGGTGTGTATGCGTGTGCAGGGAGCAGGTGATTGGTCAGTGCTTTGGACGTACGAGGACGGCCCTTACCTTATAAGGGTGTCTTCAGCCTCTCCCAGGGCCTGATAAGGAAATGCATGCGGTCCTTATCGCCATCGTTACCGTCTGAAAGGGATGGTAATCAAAGAGATCTATTCCAAACCTCACTGAAGGTTGGGTGTTTGTCTTTCTCAACACGGTCATCGTAGGGCATCACATCTACTGCGCTTTCAAAAGATGCAATTTACATCATACTGATGTGACCTGCATCACTTTAAACAGGCCTGATTCACTGATCTGATTACAACACTCTTTTACTTACATTACTTTTCCTTCCTACTTAAAAGATTCACAATTCTACTGTATGATTTTCTGTGAAGCCACTTAGAAATGATGTGTATTGTGAAAAGTGTTTTAATAAAAGTGGTTTGACTTAATGGGGAGATCAACTGTCAACAAGGGAACTTAGTTAAAAAATGTAACAGTTGCCATGTAATATAATTGCTGAAAAATTATGATTTGGAGTAATATTTTATGTTATGGATTGTTATTTTACAAGTGGTGGTTTGGTTCAAAACAAAAACATGACATGAAGTGAGATGTTGTTACTGTACAATGAATATTGAATGTGATCATTTGATGTTGTGATTTGTAAATGTGACCATCTTGTGATGTTTGTTGGTGATTTTCTTTAAGCATGTCTTATGGATAGAGACAAACTCCCCAACCACACAGGCCATGTGACACAAAAAATGAACTTAGTCTTAGACGTCTCAGTCAAAGTCTTAAACTGTCTAAAAATGAGCCATGGTGACATTTACTTCTGACTCTTACATTCTCACAAAATACACACAGAGATGCACAAAGAGAAAGACACATTTTCAACCTTTTTCATGCATCATGTCATCTGAACGCTGCTGATAGAAACATCCAGATTACAGAATAGCGTGATGTAGGTTATGACTGTTATGTGATGTTGTAGATGCGTTTTCATCCTCCATCCCTGCGGCTCCAGGTGCAGAGTCCCACCCCCGTTTCTGCAATGTGACGCTGGGCTGGTTCGGCGCTCATACTTGCTTGGTCACTGGGAACGGGTTTGAAAGGCGGCTTCGGTAGTCATCCAGTCCGGAGTGCGCATGCGCGGCGCTGCAGCGACGTTTCCGCTTGGAGTGGAGTTGGGAAGGGGAGGGAAAGAGTGGGAGAGAGGGAGCTGGAGACGCAGCGGGACGCCGAGTCAGAAAAGATTAAACGGACACCCCACAATCGCTCACAACCCACGACGGTGGCAGCCCAGGCACTAGCCATGGAGGAAACGGTGAAAAACACCCTCTAAAATGTGAGGTTTAAAGCGGCGTGCTGCGAAAACGAGCGAGAGCGCGTATCCCCCCTTTATCGTCCACGGGTGATCTCGACTCGGGTGCCCCGTCCCCTCTGTGTCACTCGCACCGGGGGAAAAATGAAGAAATTTAACATCCGTAAGGTGCTGGACGGTTTGACGGCCGTGTCGTCCCCCTCTCCGTCCCCGCAGCCCGGGGTGAAAGAGAACGATCTGATCGCGGAGACCATCCAGTCTGAACACTTTCAGCTCTGTAAGGTGGGGAAGCTTTCATGTCAAACGTATCCGCGCATCACCGCAGCAATCGCAATGTTGCTTTTCTGTAACAAAGCTCACGAGTTTTACTTAGTGCCTGTTCTGTAATACTTTGCGCAAACGGCGGTATGCTAACGTTTGCTTTGACAGGTAGTTAGATGCGTAGTGATAAATGCAATAGTGTGGCGTTGCGATGGAAAACATTGGCGCACTCAGATGAAAAACTCAGTCTTGCATCGCTTGAATATGTTTTGTTGTACATGTAAACTGTGTGATGTAAGAAGTCTTATCCTGCAACGCAAATCCTGCAATGCAATCCTCCGTTACAGAGTCACAGAGCTTCCCGATGGCCAGTGCGCACTGGCGGAATACATTTGCACGTTATTGCGCTATCTGCACCCTCTATAGTCGTACAAATACATGCAAAATATGATTTGTATATGCGGAGTGTGCGCTGAAAGAGGTGACCCGTGTTTGGAAAATGCGCACAAATGCGTAAAATATCCACGCGTGACACGGGGATCTGTTTGTACCCAACGCGTAACGCTTTTGTTGCCGTTGTTTTCCAACGCTGGGCGCTTTTCTTCCTTTACTGTGCGATTGTGAAAATCTGCTACTTTGACTGTATTTTATGGAAGCGTCTGAATGATGTGTGGTTAGAATAAAGCTGTGATGCTAGAGAGGGGGGGTTGCATCTTGCATAATCTGCTGGGTTGGGATTAACATGTAATTTACAACGCTAAGAGTATTTTCTTTCAACCCAACCTCTTCCTGACTCCGTTCCTCTTTTTGCCACAAATATGTTGCCTGGTTAGGCAGCATACTAGGGTTTAAGACGCAGCCACCGTGTCCTGCGAAACAGTCACAGTAATGAATAGGCCCCGCTGAAGTGTTAGTGGGTTCAATTGCCCTCCCTGGATTAGATCTGACAGCGCAATGGATGAAGTTAATAGTTCCCGGAGAGAAACGCGTTATCTGTCGAGGCCGCGCTCCTCTCGTCCATCACGCGCACGCAAACCCACGTCCAAATGAACGCGACGTTAGATTATGAGCCCACGCGCGCGCGTGGAAACGGTGGGAGAGGCGCGCCGACGGATCGCCTTCAATTGCAACCGTTTCGTAAACATGCACACAGCAATCTTTGGGAAACAAAGATTGGGAAAAAGTGGGAATGTTTACATGCATGTTGTGTGTTTGTAAGCACATGCATTGCACAAGTATTGTTTGTGAGAGTTGACGTGTGATGGCGCGTCATGAGGTTTAGGTCCGATATAAACGCTGACGCTTATTTTTTATTTATAAAACTGCTGACGTGCAATTAAATACAGTTTATTTTCTTTTACTGAACAGTTTTATTCTGACAGTTAATCATTTATGGCGACCGTATGAGCACTTTTACGCAGTCTTCGATCCCTTCAGTCAGATCCCAATGGATGGAAAAGACGCGTACTAACAAGTGGATGTTTTAATATTTCATTTATAATTAGTAAAAATGACGAGATGCCGAACGAGGGCGATGGACGGAAGCTTGTTGCTGCAGCATCTCATCGACAGGTACCGGTCCCCGCTAGCGCCGCTTACGTAACGCGCTTAGCCACTAAACAAACAGAGACGGAGAGGCTGCGCTTCAACACCTAGGGAGCCGCCTCACTAGACAGCATCGTAGGCGTCTGTGACGCCCAGAACTGCTGTCAGTGTGGGCAGCTCACAAGGCTTTAAAGCACAGCCAGAGACAGACGATGACAGCTGTTGAGCAGAGGCCAGAGCTATAAACCTGCAGCCAGCCACAGTTACTCTCCAGATACGATGCAGCAAAGTCACTTTGTGCTTTTATTTAACCATCAGGATTTCAGGATAGTCGGTGTTGTTTAAATTCAGTTTGACGCTGTGAGGTTTTCATGCAATCACACGTTAAAATCCTAAACCAATGAAATAATCTAATACCAATAATAATGGGTAAGAATGTAGATTTTGGGAGACTTAACACAGAAATATGAACATGGTCATTGAAGAAATGTTATTTACAGTTGTTTTAAAGAAATGGCGCCCAGCCAGTCACCACCATCATTATGTACAGCGCTTACATCTTTGCTGTTTGCAATAAATGCTTAGCTTCACTTTTCTCTCTTTCATCTGATCTTTAGACCGTGCGCCATGGCTTCCCCTATCAGCCCTCTTCTATGGCATTCGACCCGGTTCAGAAAATCCTGGCCATCGGGACACAGAGTGGAGCCTTGCGACTGTATCCTTTTCCCAATGGAAAATTGATTGTGTGTGTGTTTGTGTTTTAGGTGCACAGTGAAGCAGTCAGTAAGTGTTTGCCTTTATTTACCCGCTGTTTTTATCTGACACAGGCTGTAACCAGCAGAAAGACATTTTGATATTGTCATGACAACTTCAGAGCCGTATTGATGTCTGTAATAACCCACTGTTGCCTGTAAATGTTGTGCTTCTCAAACGTGATTCAAATGTTATGCTGCATCACAAGTCAACGTGCTTCATGCTTTAGGTGATGGCAGTTGTTGTGATTAAATAAATGATCCGCTGTCATGGCCTGTCAGTCAGGATCTCCTAGATTATTTTTGGAAAAGGGCGTTTATTGTTACCTGAGCTGTATCAGTATGACATCGTCACACGTTTTGACTGAATCCCTCTACATGCATTCAGTTATTAATTATACTGAAGTCACTGCAGCCTGTTCCCACCTCATAGACAGGAAAGAACTTCCTGTCTAATCAAAACCTCCTTTCACAGTCTGTTATTGAAAAGATGGCCTTTGATTTGCGATCCCTGGCTCGTTCGCACACGCAGAAGCATGACATTGCTTTTCACGCCGGTTGAGGCTCTAATTGAAATGATCTACGATCGTGACACAATCAGTTGCTGTCAATCAGGTCAGAAAGAGAGCTCACCTGACTCCGCCTCTTGTCAGACGTTAAACGCCTGCGGTGGATGTTGCGGGCGGCTCTCGAGAGCCTTTTAGGAAACGAATCGTCTTTGGTCTTTGTACTGATGGGCGATATGTAGCTTCTTTGAGCGTTTATGATCAGATAAACGTGGAAATGAGGGCGAGAGGAAATCTCCCAAAAAGACTCCAAATTTTGATTAGAACAATCGTCCCGGCTTTCCTTATCTTTGTTTTGAGCTCTCAGCAGTGAAACAGGAGTGCAGAGAAATCTTAAGCCTTACCTGGATAGAAGAGTTGATGTAGATAAAGTTTTACCTGTGATTTAGTTGTTTTTGGTCAGTGTCATATTCAGCTCATGTTGTAAGAACATTACCTAACGTTTCCATTAAGTAACAGAAACATTAAATGTGTTGTTTTGAAAGTTCTAGGAAAGCTTAATTTTATTGCTTGGTTATAAGAACATTATTTGAACATTATTTATATTGATTATTTTAAATGGTTAACATTCTGAGAACGTTATTAGCTGGAGTACTTGGCTATAGATCATCTTAGGGTTGATTAGTCAAACTTGCTGATGCTGTGCTTTGCATTCGTTTGTTGGCTGTTGTTCAGGGATGTATGTAAGTGGCTCTGAATTATGTGTTAAATCATAGACTGTAAACTGAATCAATGATGCTATAAACTGAATTATACGTTCTATAGACTGAATCAAACATGCTAAGAACCAACTTACACATGCTATAGACTGAACCATACTGTTTTATTTTTAGTGTTGTGTTGTATTTGTAGCTGTGCTGTGTGTCTGTAGCTGTGCAGTGTGTCTGTAGCTGTGCAGTGTGTCTGTAGCTGTGCAGTGTGTCTGTAGCTGTGTGTGACTGTAGCTGTGCGGTGCCAGGCGGATCTGTTTATGCAGTTGTGTAAACTTCTCCTCAGTTGAAAATGACTGAAAGTGGCAGATCAAGAGAGCAGAATGACAGAATCCTGGCAAAATCATCAAGAGAATTAGAGCAGTAGGAGGGGAAATCTTCAGTCTCAGGCCAGCGGGCAAAACACTGTGATCCCAAAAGCTTTATGTTTCCCACAGTCTTCAGACTGGAGACTGCCTCTGCCGCCCCACAGTGACACCACACCCACATGCTGAGAGACCCAAAACTAGCGAGAGAAACGTACGTCACAAGTTTGACATTAAATAGTTTGTCTAAAAAAGCTCACAATCTGATTCCAA
Source organism: Yasuhikotakia modesta (assembly GCA_036877545.1). Lineage (NCBI taxonomy): Eukaryota > Metazoa > Chordata > Actinopteri > Cypriniformes > Botiidae > Yasuhikotakia > Yasuhikotakia modesta. Next base: position 44,526 of record JBAJNP010002204.1, read on the forward strand.
CGCTCGCTGGTAAGAGCTAGCGTGACTTACCCAGCTAACAGAGAATGTTTCCAAAATGTTGGCTAGCATCCTCTAAAGGTTCTATCAAAGTTACCGAAAGCGCTCTTGCAGTAAAAATGTTGGTGGCTTTTTTAATGCTATATATCTGATATAAAAATTATTTTTATATAGTTAGTGGAACTTCTGACAATGTTACAGAATTAAAATTTTAAACATAACATTTTTGTAATGTATGGAAACATTAGGGAAACATTCTTGAGACCTGACAATTGTTAGCTGGTTAGTGGGAAGTAATTCTCGTGTGTAACAGACGGTTTTGGGAGGTCCCTGTCCTGTGGATTGTGTTTTCAAGCACAGTGGGGTAAGAATGACACACTCATAACTCAACTACCTTGCGGGTACGAAAGCTCACACGCAGATCTATTGATCAACCTCACACACACCCACCCACACATACACACATACGGTATAGCGGATACATTTTAAGTAGTCTCATGAGTATTTTCACTTCCTGCTCGACTGTCTGTGACGTTATTGACTGTTATGCGCAAATTTGTTCCCCAGCACTGATTGCAAACAGTCATAATCACTGTCATCTGGAGTTCGACCCACCACGAGTCTTATCACGTTATTCCTAATGATTATGAGCCGCCGCTTCAAATTAAATGAAGGGTATTTAATTCAAAAGAAGATGTATGTCACAATGATCATGCCTCGTACGCATTATGAGCCGTGTGATCGTGTTTAGGGCTTGTACTGAACACACTTGAATGTTGAGTGCAGGTTAAGTTTAGACAAAACCCAGGTAAAGGTACGTTGGCATCAGAGTTATTTAATTTGATTATGTTTTTATTCTTCGCCAACAGAGGTGAGGAGCAACAGTTTCTAATAGGTTGCTTAAAGATTAAAGATGTGAACCGTAGGATTTCATTACATGCACATCTTGGAAGTATGACAGCCGTCTCATGGCTGTAGTTATTTTTGTGTGACTTCCTTGTTCCTTGCGTGTCAGGCATGTAGAGTTGAGCCCAACACAAACACACACACACACGCACAAACATGCACACAAACACACACACACACACACACACACACACACACACACACACATGGATGTTGCCCGAGGATGGCCGTGCCACCTCTTACATAATCCAGAGCAGCGAGACTCATCTTCAGATCGCGGCAGTGGTGTGTATGTGTGCTCTCACTCTGATCGGCACAGCAAAGGCGTTCAACTCCGTCCTCTCAGCAACAATGGCACAGCAGCAGTCGTGCATTATTGAGTGTGTGTTACCGTACCGCTAGTGAAAACAGTTTGAATGAGTCTGAATGAATCAGATTATATCAGATTCATCAGTGCATTAGTGATAGACTGACACAGGGTAACCGGTGGTTTAGTTAAAGCTTTGCTGTGTTTCTGATCTTAAAAATGAGACTCTGTTTGGTAATAGATGTTAATTGGAAATTGATTTGTTGGTAAGGATTAGGAATGAGTCTCTTATCAGTTATTCATTAAATGCCTTAATAAGTTCTTAAACTTAGACCTTAAAGTTTTTCAATTAGCACTCAGTTTTAAACTGAGAATTCTTCTTGGAAACACGTTTTGGGAATTCAAATGTAGTTGTGCTGGTAACTTCTTACAAAACTATTAAACATTATTGTTTTATATTATTATTAATAATATTATTTTGACTGTAGTGGGTTTGGGTTAGAGAAAATTATTTAAATCGCAAAATCTCTAGCTGGGTAATGTCTGGATAAACTAGTTGGCTGTTGGATGACTAGTTAACCATCTTGACCCTTTTTTAGAGCTACTATTTATTTGAAGTAGCATATTGTTAGCATTACCTCATTTGATCTCATATAGACTCAGCAGTGAGTTTTCAGTGATTTTGGGTGACAGTGTGCTGCCGCTGCATTGTTTCAGGACATTGTTTCAGGTTGGCCTCTCTAACCTAATTATACTCTTACGGTCCTCATTCGCATCAGTTTAATGCTATAGCAACATTAGTACAGCAGTTCTGCATCTAAACGCAGCCGTCTGCATTCGGTTCACTTCAGTTTGCCCTGTCCTGGCCTCAGGATTTCAAGCTAATCAGCTCATTTTTATGCTAACCTCTTCAAAAAAGCTCCAGTAATACTTACTCTCTTTATTTTCGCCCCGGTAGACTTAGAAAAGGTCCATCCGAAATGTTTCTGTTTTATTGCGCTGATCTAATAAGCCCGGCCCAATATCGCTGCCCGATTCCCCCTGAGGCGTTCGAGACCAAACCTCTTAACGGCAAAGACATGCCATGTGTTGGTACCTGGTGGTTCTAGAAATATAGTCTTTGTGATGTTGCAGAGAGAGACTGTTAAATAATTTACAGTACATTTACCATCCAGGTACAGTTTAGGTGCGGTTGGATTATCAGACAGGATGGATCAAGGCTGGTTCTGGTGAAACGGGCATTTGTGTGTCACTGCTTTGAAAGAAAGACTAATGGAATAGTTGGATAAGCATTCAATATTGTCTTCACTTTCAGAAAACAATGTCTTTGTTCATGACGGTTCACCAAGTTCAGGCACGTCGTATTTTACTGCCATTATGTCGAAAGAAGAAACAAATAACACAATAACAAACAGAAGAGACCTCACACCGTCTTAATATGATGGACAGCTCAAATTGCCTGTGCAGAATCAAATATTTAATGGCATTCGGCGGAAATGACAAACTTTAGCACTATTGTTAGAAAATGTTAGTGATTTGAATTTCATGTTTGCATTTTTGCGTTAAAATCTTATTATTGGTCATATTTGCTTGTAATGTAACAACTTGAGTGTTTTTTAATATTCAAGTAGGATATCTGTACAATAATATTGAGTTTTGATGTTTATTCATGAGCTGCGATACATTGCAGGTATTTGAACGCCTCAGCTTTGATGTTGTGATTTTTCAATGACTCAGTTATTGATTTTATATATTAATTTTGCAAACCTTGGGTTTGTCTGCCGTTCTGCTTTGATGAGCAATAACGGCTCCTGCGTGACGCAGAAACTCTGTAGCGTTTGCTGCTTCATTTACTGATGCCCCAAACAAATTCTAATCAGTATTGATTAAAATAAGATGCATGATTATAAAGGACAATTCACTGCTTTGCAAATTCTGTTGTTGTCTTCGTCTTACCTTCCATTCTGTCTCTCTTCCTGTGTCTTTACTCCCCCCCGCCTCACTGCAGTGCATTTTTTGTGTCTGTCTCTGCTAAGTGGTTGCTATGCAGTTTAGAAAGTGTGGTGCAGTTTATGGGATGTGGTTGCCGGGCGAGACAGTCTCCTGTTCTCTCACGGTAAACTCGACAGCATTGTGAATCTCTGGTGATTTTAAGGTCACCTGCCTGCTGTGATTACACACAACTGCAGTAACGTAGTTGTCCGTCCATCCGTCTGCACGCGCTACGCGTGACAGATGTCTTTTCCGCGTAGCTTGCGCTCACCTCTGAGTGCAGGAATTCATCCGGTCTGGCACTTGGTCATGCTAACGAGGCTTCGCTAACATCGCATAAACTAGGAAGAACAAACATAACCCAGGGGAGAACAGGGAACGTTCTCATAATGTTGTTGTTGTTATTGTTCTTTTGAATTTAAAAGATTTTTTTATGTTATATATCAAAATATATTTTAAAAACGCTGTTCTGAAATAGTTAGTGGATTGTTTAAAAATGTAAAACAAAATTTTGAATACTGCAATATGGTTAATACAATGTGTAAAAAACTTCATGTTGTGAGCAAACCAAAAACTAGACATCTGAAATAACATCTGAATGATTTTGTTGCATAGAATAGAAACAACACAAATATTAGCCTGGGCGCTTGTGTACGTTTCCGGCCCGATTTGCACTTGATCATGGTAACGAGGCTCCGGCGGTCTGTCTGTCTGCTGATCTCTCTCTCGCCATCAAAGACCGTCCTTGGCTCATTGATCTGTTTCATCACTTCAAAGAGGCTTCCAGCCCCCCCTCTTCTCTTCCTCATCCCCCCCACCACTCTGCAGCACCCCGGCCCCTTCAGCCAAGCTTATCCCCTGTCAAACACGCTCCCAGTTTTGCTGTGATTAAATATTTTGTGTCGGGATCACAGGAAGTGTGGCAGTGGACAGCATTCCTTTCTTATCAGGATCATTGTGTTTCTGTCACTTTTGTCTAGAAGCCTGAAAGGTAGAATTGAGCCTTGTTTTAACATCCTTTATATATAAAGGGGAGGAGTTTGTGTGTGACCCTAAGCATGGCATCTGTAGAAATGTAAGCCCCTCTCTCAGTTTAAAGAACCAATTACCTATTTGATCAGGTTTGTTTACTTTAGAAGATGCATGAGTACAGTTTTTAACATGAAATACATTCATATTTAATTGCAGATTTGAAAAATGTTACTCTTAGTGGAATAATTTTTAACATATTCTTGTTAAACACTTTTGGGAGACTTTAGTCTATTTATGAAGATAGGAGCTAAACTGTACTTGTACTGTATACCTTGATGTACTTGTACTATACGTCACCATTGGCTGAATTAACCAATGAATACACATGCCCATTTTTAGTATACATAGTTTCAGAAGATCATGCTAGCTAACAGGAAGTGTTGTCAGAATGTTGCGTAATATTCTTTCAAAGTTATTCCAAAATTGTTTGCAGTAACGCTATTAAAACCTTTTTTTTAAACATAGAAGCCGTATTTCTTAAATTGTTAGGGAACGTTTTAAAACTGTTGAAAAAAATCTAGATATTTTGCATGCTGAAAAACATAATTCAAAATAACGTTTTTCTTACTTAGCGGAAAGGTTTGGGAAACCCTTTCACAACCCTGAGTGGTTGTATGGTATTGCACTGGCATGCAAGGCTTCCGGCCCATTGGAATCTGTCATTTAGTGTTATCCTGACAGATTACCGTTGCTCAGTTCCAGGGACAGCCCCACCTTTGAGAAAATGAAGGTTAATTGCCCTGCTGTTGGTTTAGCAGCTGGACTGTGACCCGGTAACCCATCAGCGGTTCTGGGATTCAGTGCACATCCCACTCGTGAGACGGCCTGTGATCAGTAAGTGCTGCCATCGCAGCCACTAAATGAACCTCGTGGACGGAGTGGCTTTCGGCCAAACGTTCGCTGTAGCAGGTGTGACCTTGACAGAGAGTTAGTGTGGGTGTTCGGTTCAAACCAACTCTTTATTTTTCATTCTTCTCGTGTTTCCTGTGGGCTGAGAAGAGTTCGCATCGACAGCAAACCTCTGTTCCATCATGTTGTCTTCTGTTTATTCCTCCTACTCTTGTGTGGAATCGGCTTTATCTCTCTGTTTATTTGCTTTTCGTTTAGTTACTCAGCAAAAGAACCGTTAACAACTCAATGGTTTTCCATTTTAAATGGAGCACTTGAAAATCATAAATGTTTTAAAGGCTTTCCTTTTTAAAAGCGTTGAAGTTTGTCTCACAGCGTTGTGCCAAAATTTATTAAAATTAAATTTTTAAATTCAAAATAAGAGAAACAATGTGTATCTTTTAGTTGTTTATTCATTTGGAATGTGAACAATTAAAACAGTCCAATCATTTTCATTGTTAGCATATGTCTCACCTAACATTATTCAGAATACTTTTTTTTAAATAATAAAAAACGTGCATTAAATGTTTGTTTGTTGGCATCAAGTGGTCATTTTCTACAGGGAAAAATATGGCACGTTCACACAGAACGAGACAGCAGATTGAGCCGATTGGTGGCAAATCTGAGGTAAAAGAGGCATCTGATTGGCTGCCAGCTGGATCATGTGACCAGTTATTTTCACTTCTGTTAATATTGTGTTTGTGGGCAATAGGAGGAAGAAAAAACATGTTTATTTGGAGTTTGTTCAGCAGTGAATTCAGAGAGAATTAAACTCACCCAGAGTTCATGACCCTGTTTCTAAAATGTGTGTCAGTATTTAGGGAAATCACTGTGCCATCCAATTGAGTCACTTTCAATAGGATCTGGGAGTCATCCAGCCCCTCAAACAATCAGACTCAACTTCATGGGATTTGTCGCTCATATCCTTGTGGTTCTGCTCCAGATGACTAATCTGCTTTTCTTTCACTGTGTCCTTTCTGTTGGTGTCAGTAGTATAGCTTAGCATCAGTGTATAGGTGCTGAGAAAAATCCATAAAGAAGAATATAACACAGCTAAAGGTGTCAGAAATATTGGCATTTTACTGTCTTAGAAAA